>JBAMJV010010609.1:0-29001 GCA_037951105.1 Echinarachnius parma | reverse complement strand
TTTACTTGTCCGATTTGCATACAATATACCAAGCTAACAGCTGTTTAAAAAAAAAGTATAATAGAGTATGATAAAGAGGTATGACAAGTTAACTTATATACATAATTGCATGTATATAGGAACCATAACTAAAACAAATATATATTTTAATATATATATATATATATAATTAATTCGTGCTGCTCTTGTTATGTTTTATTCATTAAAAAAAAAAACACGATACTATATAAAAGATTTGCTTGTCCAATTTATATACGAAACACCAATATAAATTAGATCTCATTAAAAAAGTTGATATCAACTAAAAATGCAATATTATGTGAATCACCATACACTGTAAGAAAAAAAATACTGTAAAATTACAGCAAATCTGCTGTCAGCAGAGTCGCCAGAAATCTGCTTTAAATATACAGGCCGTATCAGAACTGTAATTCAGATTACAGGTCGATATGTAACCTGGCTAGCAGAAAAAAGAAAAAATTCACCCTAGCCGAGATTCGAAACCTCGCCAATAAGATCGTCAATCAAACGTCCGTACCACTATGCCATGGGTAATGTTTACACTTGCTGTGTCAATTATGCTATATGACTTATAAAACAGGAAAATGTCTGTAAAATCAATGTCCCCCTTTTTTTTACATGGGTGTTCCGTAGGAAAACAACAAGATGTAAAATTACCGTTGTTAAACAACTTGAAGTGTAAAATTACACACAGTTTGTAGTTTAATGACAATTTTATGTATGATTACTCATTAACTGCTTTAGAAATACAGATTTCATCTGTATATCATATTTACAACAAATTTTGCTGTATTTTTACTACAGCCATATTAAATTTACATATGATCCGCTGTATTTGTACTTTGCATGTTCGATCTGTATTTTTTTTACTGTAAAAATACAGATTTTTTTTTTACAATGTAATTATACAGATAAGATGCATTGGAAATTGCACATGAGATCAAAACGCGCGCATCTAAAGCCTGGCGCAGACAGAGCCGACTCGACCCGATCCGACTTTAAATCAGGCTAGAGTTGGGCCCGGTCGGTCGGAGCATATTTATTGTGTTGAATCGGCCCCAACTGGCATCCGACTGTCTCTCGACTGGCAAAATGTGCGTCGCGGGGCACTGAAAACTGAGCCGATCGGAATGACAACCAGTCCAGTCGGCTCTGTCTGCGCCGAGCATTAAACTCATCAAGACAGCCCCATTACCCCTATATTAGCCGTTGTTTATTCAAAAATCACGTACTTAACGTAAAACCTTCGTCAACAGAGGATATACATGCACATGAAATATGTAAAATATTCAATATGTACAATATTTACATCATATTTAGCCTAGGGCAAGTCATATTACTACCTTGACTATATGACTATACAGGGCAAATACATTACAATAAGTAGACACGGTAGAGAGGGAGAAAGACAATTTAACTGGAGCAACGTCCCCCACCCCCCCCCCCCCCCCCCCGCCCCGCCCCGCCCCGCCCCGCCCCTCTCCCCTACCCCAAATAATTTGACAAAAAAACAATACATAACATACGCGGGGTATCAGTTACAAATAAAGAAATATATATAGTGTGCCCCCAATACTTCGCCCCCCTAAATCAGCAATCGCAATCAGTCCGACCACGCTACGCCACTGCTCTGGTCGGCTCATCTCAAAACTGGCTGATGTTATTTCTCACTGACAGGAAACAGGCACCTGTGGTAGACGGATCTCAATCATTCTGGCGAGATGTAACATCCGGTGTCCCCCAGGGCTCTGTCATTGGTCCAACCCTCTTCTTGTTATACATCAATGACATCCAAGTCAACATCCAATCAAAGATCCGGCTCTTTGCAGATGACTGTGTGGTCTACAGGGAAATCTGCAGCGACAAAGATCATCAGATCCTCCAGTCCGATCTCCAGAAACTGTCCACTTGGTCGTCTGACTGGCTCATGAGCTTTAACATCAAGAAGTGTGCAGTTATGTCAATTACGCGGAAGGGCACCCCCAGCACCTGCCAATATCACCTAACCAATGACCTTATCCCGAGGGTAGACCATTACAAATATCTTGGGATCACGGTCACTGCTGATCTCCGTTGGAGCAAGCATTGCCAAACCATCAGGCAGAAAGCTAGCCGTACCCTCGGTCTCCTCCGTAGGACCCTGCCACCCTGTTCCAGGGAAGTAAAGGCCAGGGCTTACACAGCACTAGTTCGTCCTCAATTGGAATATTCATCAGAGGCATGGAACCCCCACAGTATCACCAAGGTAAAAGAGCTTGAGCAGGTACAAAAAGCAGCCGCCCGCTTTGTTCATTGCGACTACAGATACACAACATCGTCATCAGCTCTTGTGACGGCACTTGGATGGGACCTGCTACACACCCGGCGACTTCTTGCCCAGTGTTCCCTTTTTTATAAACTCCAATACAAACTGATCAACTTGCCATTCCCACCAACAGTCGCCCTAGCAAATTACCATGGAAGGCATGATCTCAATCTCAAGTACATCATCCCTCATGCAACCATCGACGTCTTCAAATTCTCTTTCTTTCCACGAACAATAAGAATTTGGAACAGTCTACCTGGGCCAGCAGTAAACGCTACTGGATTGACGACCTTCCAAACGGCTGCACTACCTGTTATTAGAATGGTGCAGCCTGCTGTGGGCTCCTACATCGTATAAATAGCTACGATTTTGTACTTGCACCAAATGTTCATGCATTTTACTGTACATAATTAAATGCATGCATCTGTAAATACACAATCACAATTTCTGGCACCTCCTGACGACACTTCAGCTTTAAACCATCCCAGTATAGCTTCACATAGCTGCTTCAAGGGATAACTGCATCAAGTATCAAGTATCATCATAGGGTCAACTCTATACAGGGTGGCCCCAAAAAAACGGAACGGGGCACTTCCCAAAATATAGTACCAACATAATTATGCCCATCGGATAGGGTGTCTTTTCCAATGAAAAATTATACCAAGAACAGTCATTTTGGTCGTGGATTTTTTTGTTTCAGGGCGCTGTGATTGACACCATGTCAGGTTCCCATTGTTGTCAATTTTTACGACGTCAGTGCCCAATAAATCGCACTTCCTGCTCGTCATAGCATCGAGCAACTATGCCCATTCTCTCGGTACACGGCTGAATGCACACTAACAATAGCGCGCATTGCTCGTTGTATGACGGGCAGTAAGTGCGATTTAACAGGCACTGACTTGGTAAAAATTGACAAAAATAGGAACCTGACATGGTGTCACTCACAGCGCCCTAAAACAAAAACTACACGACCAAAATGACTGTTCTTGGTATCGTTTTTCATTGGAAAAGACACCCTATCCGATGGACATAATCAGTTTGTTACTTTATTTTGGAGAGTGCCCAGTTCCGTTTTTTGGGGCCACCCTGTATAGGATCAACTTACAGAATACCACTACCATTATGACCATCGATGACCTCCACCACAGCCATATACGGATTAGTCTAGATTAGACCCTCGAGAGCTGATCTCCGCCACCCCGAAAAAACCGCCAATGAGAGAGCTCTGTGTATACAGCATTGATCTGTACTACATCATTGATCTGTCCGTACAGATTCGAGGGTTACGCGCTATATAATGGGTAGTCTAGGTTCTATACTCTGTTTTTACACCTTTCCCCCATATATCGCGTAACCCGGTGTATCTTTACGCCCGCTGAATCTGAACGGAGTCTAGGTTCTATACTCTGTTTTTACACCTTTCCCCCATATATCGCGTAACCCGGTGTATCTTTACACCCGCTGAATCTGAACGGAAACAGAGTATAGGTAAAGTTGGCAATAGCTCCGCCCATCGCGAGTGATAGACAGCGCACCGACTGTGTTGAAGGTTCATATCGTAGTCTGTGTATTGCATACCAAATTACAAATGTCAGCCGAAGATCTTCACTTCAAACTTAGTAGTTTAATGTAAAACACTTGTAATCAATGTTGTTTTCTCTTTTTATACACTCACTAATGACATGAATGAAACACATTATCATTTTACTATGGGATTCTCACTTTGTTCATTAGGCCAAATGAAAAAAAAAACATGTTTAGCGTCCTGCTCTTTTGAAAAAAGGAAGGAGGAGGCCCTTTTTTTTTTTTTTTTCAAAATGGCCGACTTTTTTCAAAATGGCCGACTTTTTTCAAAATGGCCGACTGACCCATTTATCCAAAATAACGAATGAGTCTATATTAAAAGTACGATCTTTTTCAAAATCATTTTTTCCCCCCCCCCCCCCCCCCCAAAAAAAAAAAAAAAATTACATTTTTTCGGATTTTTCACAAAAAAAAAAAAAAAAAAAAAAAGCAGGCGGCCTCCAAAAAGGAAGCGGCTAAACATGTTTTTTTTATTTTATTTGGCCTTATTTTGTTATTCACAGAGTACAAAGTCCATAATGCAACTCATATTGAAGACTAATGCCCGCCGTGAAAATCCACACGAATTCCCTCGCCTTGCCAACTTTGCCTACTCTGTTTCCGTACAGTTCATCGGGCGTACAGATGCACCGGGATACGCGTATATGGGGGAAAGGTGTATACAGAGTATAGAACTACAGTTCATCGGGCGTACAGATGCACCGGGATACGCGTATATGGGGGAAAGGTGTATACAGAGTATAGAACCTAGACTACAGTTCAGCGGGCGTACAGATGCACCGGGTATACGCGATATGGGGGAAAGGTGTATACAGAGTATAGAACCTAGACTATTATACGGATCTGCCGCAGATCTGCTGGCAGAGTGCATGATATCAAGACAGAGATATACAGATAGCTACTACTACTAGCAAGCCGACAATATTTGCTTGTCCTTGACAGGTAAGTGTGCTAGAAGTATACCTCTGTAATAGCTAATTATTTTGATATACAAAATATCTTACTCAGTTATTCATTATTATGCATGTTATCTGCAAATATTATAGAGCAATTTCACATGATAATTTTTTATCGTATGTTTTTTTTTTTTTAATGTATATTTTCATTTTAGAAACCTGTTTACATTTGCATTGAAAAAAGAATTGAACCTTTGTATGTGTATTGTACACGTATGCGGGTGAATGAATCATAATATTATGTGTGTAATTATTGTGTATAATTGTCATGATGTCTTGAAGGGATAGTACAGTACTGGTCAAACAGATTTTTAAGTAACTAACACTAACATGAATGAGAAGGGCGTTAAATGGACTTAGTAACATTGTCCAAATCCTCAAAATCCAATTGAAATTTACACATACCGCCTTGTTAGTTAGAGCCTGCTCTACATGATGTTTAATGTTCAGATCTATAAGAATCATATCTAATTTTTGAGAACATTCCCAAAATATAATATAAAAGAGAGCTCCATTGGTTGCTACATGGCTTTCAGACTTTAAACACGATTATCTCCGAAGTACAAACATTGACTTAGCGCCCTTCTCTTTATCAACTTACAACTTGAATGTTGTTTTGTGTACATTATTCATGGTTTGAACATACTTTGTATACAGCGACCCTTCAGTGGCATAATGAATAGTAACCCTTCTTTACAATATGAATAGCGACCTTTATAAGAAGTGACCCGGAATATACATTTTAATGAATAGCGACCCCTTCACATAATGATTATGTTTAGCGACCATTTTCTTCTATTATAAATAGTGACCCTTATGAACAAAGACCCTGATCAAAAGTGACCCAATTTGTACGTTATGAATATCGACCCTTATGCATAGAGCGAGTTGAGCCCTGGTTAGTAACACCAACCAATACATGTATAGTATTTGCAGTCTTGCTGTTATAAAAGGGGAGTATCAAATCATTGTGTCGATCAGCTGCATGCGTTTTTTGAGGAGCTGTAGTTTGGAACGCATTGAAAGGTATCTAATGATATCTTCAAAAACAACCTTATCATATACATTTAAATATCTGTTATTATGATTCATGTTATTTTTATTTGTGATTTTAATTATATTTGATGTGCAAATATTTGTATACAAAACGGTTCTCACATGTTTACCACTAAACACCACTATTGCTTCCCGTTATTTTTGGTGATCTGTAAAATGTCCATGTATATAATATTATTGTTATCCCCAAACAATGAACAAGTGGCTAAATGCGCAAATCAGATTGGTTCAAATGTGCATATTTTCTGACTTGCAATCATAGAGTTATATATAGGTCTATGCTTGCAATACACTGCAACTTGACAATCGATTGTCACTCTTTGTGCAACACGACATACAAGTAACACAGTCATGGCATACAAGGTGGATCAGGATTAGGTATACCGTAAACGTTTCACTTTTTGAAGTCACTTTATTATAAATAATATTGAATATGTATATCGTTTTCGGGTATTTTTAAATTTGTATTTGGTGCTTGTCAGCTGAAAATGGCGAATATGGTATTCTGGTTAAAAACCTCAGCCCCCTGGAAAAAGGGGCCCCTATACGCCCATGAATATCTAATTGTTATTGCAATGTAATTGTGAGGGCCATAAACTAGCAATAAGTTTTAATTTAGCAGCATCAAGCTGTGTTTGGTCTATAATTAGTTTTTTTTTCTCTTATCGTAGAATTTACATGAGAATGGCGACCAATGGAAATATACCTGCAGGTGGATTCACGTTATCAGAAACACAGGCTGTAAGTATTATGTTGTTAGAATTTTACCCAGGGAGCAAAGGGTTTTTTACAGACATGGAATGTTATAAAAGGTTGGGGCCCAGAATTGTCTTCTAGGATGTTTTACCTATGTAATGATTTAGTAAAATCAGATACCAACAATACACTATTAAGAACTAATATTCTTATGTTAATGTTTTTAATTTGTTATATGTTTTATAATGTTTGTATAATTATTTAGTTTATATCATTTTAAAAACTTTCAAAAAGAACATTGAATGCCATTCGAAGAATTCCAAATACAAGTTGTGTAACGTTTTAAAAAGTCTGAACATTTCAATGCGTTTTTGTACATAAATGAACGTGCAATTATTATTTTGTTGGTTGTATGCGAGTTAAAATGAGACGTGACACATTAACCGAAGATATTATGCAGTAAAATCTGGTATCAAAATATGCACACGACTCTACAGAACAGGGATCTGAAACAATTTGATGATATCATAATGCTTGTTAGTGTAATTGTGAAAATAGCAGAGACAAACCTTCATGGACGTACATATGGGTTAAATCGTTTGTACGCGTTTTGAGGACTTCCAGTAGCTAGATCGCGAGGTTGTCCACCTAGGTTGTGATTCTAGAAGGTCCTAGAAGACATTTCTGGTGCACAACCTTTTATAACATTCCATGTTTGATATCCTAAAAAAGGGGGTGTTTGCTCACTGGGTATTTAGTCCCGTATAACGGGAATGGACGGGAGCAGCTCGTGCAAAACATTCTTGTCATCTTACTGTCTTCCTTTTATGAAAATCATAGGCGTAGGAGAAGGGGCTGCAGCCAACGCCCCCCCCCCCCCCTGGAGTTTGGAAAACGTCCATATTCGGGCAAAATGTGTCATAATCGGGCAAAACCATGTCACCTTCGAGCAAAACCATGTCTTTTTCGGGTAAACTAATGTCATATTTGCGTAAAGACATGTAATATTCAGGCAAATTTATAACATTTTCGAGCAAAAAAGGCCCCATATTCGGGAAAATCATGTTGTTGTTTTTTACTTAATATTCAAAAACATTATTCGTGAAATTCTGTGAAATATGTGCTCCTACGCCCATGAGAAAAATAACTCCTCCTTTGGGGAAAGTTAATGAAAATATTTTTATATAAAAATACCTGTTTCATATTTTGGTACAGTCTTCCTTTTTATTTGGAATCTTGGCCCATCTTTGAATAAGTTAGGGTTATGGTTAGAATGGTTAGGGTCATGAAGGCTTAATTGTATATTATACAGTTCAGCCCGCATGGCTAACGGCTTTCCATAGTTGTTTAGGTCCAACTAAGAGTTAAGTTCAACTTAATCGTTAATTATCATTATTATACAGTCACGTTAGTCAGTATACAAATGATGCACAGGCTTGAGTAGATCGGTAAGAATTTGATGCACGAGTTTAACTTTGGAATGAGTGGGTTTTAGACCATTTCCAAAGTTAAAGAGTGCAGACAATTCTTACCAATCCACGAAATATGCCTGTGCAGCATTTGTTTTATAAAATGGGCGCACAAAAATGCGAAAATCAAACTAAAGTGAGCCATGTATCAGTAAAATGCATATGTAAAATGCATCAGTAAAAACTTTTACACGCTAATTGACCAATCAGAATGCAGGGATTCTTCTACCCATTTTATAATTCTAAATAACCGGCTCTAAATGGGATTTTGGAACGAGACGCAGTCTTGGTGAGACTTATTTTTCGATCTAATGTATATAGAACAAACCATAATTGAATTGAATTGAATTTTCCTTATCTTATCTCCTTTTTAAAATTTTGTGACTTATACTAGATTCTTGATCGCGTGAAGCCGACATTCAAGACTGACGGCTACACACTAGCTATCATAACAGAAGACAGATACCAGGATGCTGTGGATATAATAGTGAAGCATTATACTCCCGATGAACCGATGAGCACAGTCTTTGGTGTCCGAAGGACGGAGGAGGACTGTGGTGTGACCATTGACGTACTAAAAGAGAACCTTTCTGTGATGGCGGTTTCGAAAGATAATCAAATGGTTGGTGTCATGATTTCTGAAACCTTGAGGAGAACACACAACCTCGATATCAGCAAGATAACATCCAAGTCCCTTCTGGATAAGTTGAAATTTGAGATGCAGGCAGGCAAAAAAATCGACTTCTTCAACCACTTCGGTGTTGATGAAGCTTTGCATTTGTATCTATTGGGCGTCCATAAAGACTTTCGTCAGAAGGGGATTGCAACTAAAATGTGGCAGGCGTCAATGGCTCTCGGTGCTGAGCTGGGTTATAAAGCTGCCAAGGCTGAAGTGTCCTCTCTTTTCACCCAGAAGATATGTGATAAAGAGGGGTTTACTACTCTGTTAGAAATGCCGTATGATAAATACTACTACAATGGACAGCTCATGCGAAGCAAGACACTTTCTCACACAGCGTACAAAGTAGTTGGGAAGGCCTTGTAATAGCCCAGTCAGTACAGGCAAGACCATCGACCCCCGTTTATTGCATACAGTATATAAATAATGAGCATGTGAACTTCGACCTCATGACCCCCAAAATACAACCAGTTAACAATTAAGTCACATTTGGGCAAACTCATGTAAATTTGGCGGGCAAACGGGAATGATAATATTCGGGCAACAAACATCAGCCTCTGAAGAAAAAAATGTGCCCGTAGGCCCATATCGAAAATATACTAAATACTTGGTACTCCACAGTATCTATGATCAGTCAGGATGTTGCGTCGAGAGGAGCCCGTGAGAGGTAGTGTCCCATGCAGTGCAAACTTGTGTGGATATTATACAGTTGTTCACTGGTGGTGAAGGGAAAAGCACGGAATATTCCACTCCCGTGGGATTTTAAATGCTATTGAGGGAAGAGTAAATAAGTCCCGAGACGTAGTCGAGGGACTTATTTTCTTCACGAAATAGCATTTAAAATCCCGAGGGGAACATTCCATGATTTTCCCGACAGCAAAGTTAACAACTGTTTTATCATCTGAATTGCCATGTAACAGTGCCATGTAATATCCAAAAATATTACATGGCAGCTCATGTACTGTATTTACTATACGTGGAGGTAAATATCATGCCACAGCCACTCATGGCCGAGTGAGGCAATTGCTCCCGCAAAGGCTCCTAAATTAATGATGTGGAAGCCAAGATGTCCTTGGAGCGCAATTCATGCTGCGACAGCTAGTCCGTGGGAATTACAAGTTTTGATAAAGCTGAGTAAAACTGCATAGCGGAGTCCAATGCAAAATAAACTTCAGAGTGCTATAAATGTTAAGGCAGGCAAGCTTTAAAAGTAGTCCCCGGAAAAGTCAACTTGGGGACGCTGCAGTTTCACCCCATCCTCCTTTACTCAACCCTATTCGTGTTAATTAAGAAGATCAACTCATTAACCAGCACGGCAATTCCGTACTGGACCTATACTAGTACTTCAAAAGCCGGCAAATCAACGGGAAGGAGCTGCATGATCCACACATCAATTCCTCCTTGCGATAATTTACCAGATGGATAGAATTATCTAAACATGCTAAAAAAAACGTCGTAATATCATCCAAAAAACACCTGTATCTGCACATTTTAGTGTTAGCTTCATGTAGAAAAAAGACACTCTTTCGTTTTGCTGATATATGAACCTCTGATTGGCCCATGATAATGTAAATTGGGGTGCGTTTCTGCCTATACGTACCTATATAATGTCTCGCCGTGGTGACGAATGCTCAAGATATTATTTTATATATTACACAATAGTGTATATATCTACGAGTTAACTATACCGTATTAACTATATCAATTATATGAGTTATATTATTATATTATGGTCAAAATGCTGTCACGTGACCATCGCTACAAGGCTGAGAAGCATTATATTTTCATTCATGACGTAAATTACGTCATACCTCTGAATATAACGCCGTTATATCCAGAGGTATGACGTAACAATGGGTATGACAATGAACAATTTTGCGCGTATTAGCATCCTGGCACGCGCAGCGTTGTCAAGCTTTCTACGGAGATTGTGCCATCCGAAAGTAAATTTGAAAGGAAGGTCGAATAAAGGAGCATTTTGCGCAGCATTTCGATAAAAACACGTCTGTTCTACTGGAAGGATGTTCCCTTGTCCATAATTTTATTTCAACACCAAATTTCTATTTATCTTGATTTGTATCTATACACCGTGTCCCAGAAAAAACGAAACCGGGTTTCATGGCAGAAATTTCTGTCATAATGAATAATTTAATTGATGATATATATATGCCTGGAAAGCTCTGTGTCTCTTCTTTCATTTGATGTGCAACTTATGGCACATACTTCAAGCATGACTGAATTAGAACAATGGAAAGTGGTGTTACCAATATTCAAATTGCACGCATAAATTTGAAGTTTGGGTGAGTTTTAAGAGTTGTAAACGTACTTATTTTTAAAAAGGACAAACACCACATAAAAGTTCATATTTTTATCTTTTACATGACACCTCATGCTAAAAAAATAAATGATTTATGCCAGAGAACGAGTACAATGAAAACATGCCTGATTTCTGCCCGAATGAGTGAAAGTTGAGTAAGAAGTCGCTCAGCTTTCCTGACTAGCAGCTGACAATGGACGTTGATGCATGAGTGAATTTACACAAACATGGGGATCAGGAAACAGGCTAGATCAGAAAGTTACTCATTTGGGCTGGAATCAAGCATGTTTTCATTGTATTCGTTCTCTGGCATATATAATTTATTTTTTAATCATGAGGTGTCATATAAAAGATAAAATTATGAATTTGCATGCGGTGTCTGTCCTTTTTCAAAATAAGTACGTTTACTACTCTTAAAACTCTCCCCAAAACCTCACCCAAACTTGCAATTTCTGCGCGCAAATTGAATTTTGGTAACACCACTTTCTATCGTTCTAATTCAGTCATGCGTGAATTATGTGCCATAAGTTGTATATCAAATAAAATAAGAGACACGTAGCTTTTCAGACATATACACTCAGCAAAAAAAGAAAGTGAACACTTTTTCAAGTTCATATTTTTCATATAAGATTTTATGAAAAATAAACAAATTATATATCAAATTAAAGGATATTTAATTGGTTTTCGACTTGGTAGGTGAATACAAATTGAAACTTTACGCATGAGTGAACACATTCATTTGTCTGTTCCAAGGTACAAAAGTAAAAACTGCAAAATTGCACAAAAAATATAAACATTCATATTGCACAGAAAAGTTCAACAATACATGATAAAGGTTTGCATGGTTCATTGCACTTGAAAAGAAAATTATTAAAAAGAGTAATCGTTGTTTGTTTAGAGTCGGGTTCTTTTTTTCTTTGCAGTGTTTCTTTTTTTCTTTTTTTAAAGTCAATATCTTGATGGGCCACCATGACTGTTAAACGGCGAATGTTGGATATCACTCCGTGTACTCTCTCCTGTGATAGGTTTCTCCACTCCTCGCGGTCAGGTATACCGACCCAGGTCTTCAAGGGTGTCACCAGGTCGGATGCGCCCATTTACGGCCTTTCCTAGTTGGTCCCATATGGCTTAGATAGGGTTCGTATGGGGCAAGCAGGCTGAGCAGGGATCCATTCGCTCGATGTTGTGCTCCTCCAAAAACTGATGGATAACTCGAGCGGGATGAGGATGTGCGTTATCGTCCTTGAAGATGGTTTTCGGATTCCTCTCCAGGTGTGGCACTACAACGGGTTGGAGGATGTCACTGATGTACAGTTTTGCATTCAAGTTGCCGTTGAGGATGACCATCTCTGTACGGTCCTCATCCGTGCTGTCTCATACCATGATACTCCCTCTGTGTCCTTGCTGCACTTCCTTGCTCATTCCTCCTCCTCCTCCAAACATGAATTCTGCCGTCGCTGTTTTGCAGACAGAAACGGGACTCATCTGTCAAGAGTACTCGGCGCCATTGAACCCTTGTCCATCTCACATGGTTCCTTGCCCACTAGTCTTGCTTTTCTGTGTGCAAGTGTGAAAGCGGGTTTTTGCTGCTTTTCTTGATTTGATTCCTTGAGCATGGAGTCGATTTCTTATGGTTTGTGTTGACACATGGCGAGCACCTTGACCTCTAGCTTCAAGTGCAATGAACCATGCAAATCTCTATCGTGTTTTGCTGAACTTTTCTGTACAATATGACTTTTAAATCTTTTGCGCAATTTTGCAATTTTTACTTTTGCACCTTGGAACAGACAATTGAATGTGTTCACTCATGCGTAAAGTTTCACTTTGTATTCACCTACCAGGTTGAAAAACAATTAAATATCCTTTAATTTGATACATAATTTATTTGTTTTCTATACAATCATATATGAAAAATATGAACTTGAAAAAGTGTTCACTTTCTTTTTTTGCTGAGTGTATATATCATCAAGGAAATTATTCATTATAACATAAAATTTCTGCCATGAAACCCGGTTTCGTTTTTTTGGGACACGGTGTATAGGTCATCATAATATAACAGATATTGACTTTTTCCTTCGGGAACCATATAACATTATTTTCATTTCCCTTGGGGAGTTATATTTTTGTCTCGGAATACTATATTCTTCCTCAGCGCTACGCGCTTCGGAAAAATATAATGTCCCTCGACAAAAATATAACTTCCCTCGAAGATCTCAAATGTTATATTGCCCCTCTAGACAGTCAATATCTATATAATGGTATAGGTGGTATTGCTTTATACAATTGGTTTATAATCATATTTGGAATAGTTGTCAGCCATTAAGCTATAGAGAGGCAACATCTACTAAAAAGACTGTAACATGCACAGAGGTCAGTTCTTGGTCCTACCAATGATATTCTTTCTAATACCTCCTTGGTCCTACATTGTTTTGTATTTATATTAATGATTTACCCTAATCTACTAACTATTGTAATTAAGATGGTATGCTGATGATTCAAATATTTGTCATAATTTTGATAAGAGTCAAAAGGATATTTATATTGATGAAGTAAATGAATAATGAAATTAAGTTAAAAATGGTGCAATGCTAACAAACTCACCATTACTTTATACAAAAAGTTACTGTATATATTTTATATTAAAAAAGTAAAAGACAGGTAATCAATACAAATTAATACTGTCCTTATAGTCTAGACTGACTTAGATAAGTGAGGTGAGTGTGTAATATTTGGTATACAGGGTGGCCCAGAAAGGATGCAACACCTACGATCGTTAATTTCATCAACACCATCGACCAAATGTCATTGTTTTTTGTTTGATTGGGTAGAAAATTCTTTTTCCAACAAAATGATACCATGAGCATTGATTTTGGGAAAGGCGTTTGGATCCTAGGGCCATATTTCTGAGGCAATGTCGTTTCCTAAATTTGCTACTTTTTCGTCTCCAGCGATCCTCTGAACACTGAGACATTCTCGCCCCACGGCCTGCCATAGAATTAGCTGTACAGAAGAACCGCATGACTGCCTCTCCCTTTGATAAGGAAGACAATGTGAGCCATTCTTCTGTACAGCTAATGCTACGGCAGGCCGTGGGGCGAGAATGTCTCAGTGTTCCGAGGATCGCTGGAGACCAAAAAGCAGCAAATTTAGGAAACGACATTGCCTCAGAAAAATGGCCCTAGGATCCAAACGCCTTACCCAAAATCAATGCTCATGGTATCATTTTGTTGGAAAAAGAATGTTCTACCCAATCAAACAATAAACAATGACATTTGGTCGATGGTGTTGATAAAATTAACGATCGTAGGTGTTGCATCCCTTCTGGGCCACCCTGTATAGGACTTCAAATTGATAGTACTTTGACTTGGAATGGAAGCATAACATTAAATGTGTATTAAAAGAAGTGTGCCCGGAGACAATTGGAATTGGGCTCGGGTTAGTTCAGTTTTGGTTTAATAGAGGCCGCTTCAAGCAATAATTTGTTTTTGTGAGGTAATGAAAAACTAAGAGTAACGTTTGAACGAGCACACAATTTTACATTATTCTTATGGAACATGAGGGAAAGAAAACTATGTTACGCTTGCCTAGTATATGTAAGAAAGCTCAAGGAAATGTATATATTTCTTTTGTTGGATCAAAGCTTTTGAATAGCTGACCTCAGAAGATTAAAGACGAAAAACAAGATATTCATTTCGTAAGACCATCACAATTTATTTGATAAACAAATAAATTAGCTTACATTTTGGACTTTAGTTATACTTTTTGTTATTTGAATGTACCGTATATAATGTACCTAATTTAAGAGCTACGATTTGATATAGAATATAGAGAAACGATCTCGACCATACATTTGCTAGCAGTTGGTTTCCTTTTAATAACTTCAACTTTATCCAGACGTGTTGGTTATATTAGGTAAGCATTATTTTAAGTAAACTAATCTGTTACATCATGTCATTGGTTTTTAAACAATTTACAGATCGTATTCTAATAATTTGTATTGCATGTATTTTATAACATATACACGATATTGTCTCTGTTGTTAATAAAATTCAGCTTCAACTTTAAACAATCTTGATGTTATAGACGGATTTCTACAAATTGGCTTGTGCGTGCATAACTTGGACAATTATTTTGAGAGTCTAATTTAAATTTGTTTGTTAATATTATTGGACATTATTCTTGAAAATGTAATATATTATAACGGTTCTTGAATGTTAAGTTGTGTGAGGAATTTATGGTCCATATAATGGACATGTTGGGCATACTGATTTTGAGCTAGCAAAGTATTTGGGTGCATATAAACATTCTATTGCATGCTATTGTTTCCTAGTCTGGGTTCAAATCCATAATGAATAAATAAATATACCTTCGTAATTCGCCAAACAGAGTGGCTAAATATTATTGTCCTTTTTTTTTAGCTGTTAGTGGATGATAATTATGTAACAAAATAAAATAATTGTTCGTATAATTATTATAAATTATATCGTATAAATCTCGTTATAGTTGGTGGTCGCATGCGTGTGCATTTAGAAAAACAATTCGAGGTAATTTCTTTCCAGATTATATGTTTTAAAAGATCCGTTTTTCTCTGTATTATACTCTTCATTATATCGATGATATTGTGTATGGGGTCACTTGGCAATTGGTCTAGATCTAAACCAATTCCGTCTTTGCCCCATTTGTTCGTCTATAGCAAAAACAAAAAAACAACGGAATTTAGAGTGTTAAGCAAAGTTTTAACAAACACACAGACAGACACATACAAACACACACACCCACTTTTTGGTGCGGGGGATGGTCTGTACAAACATCCCCCACTTTTTCCAAGTTAAAGGGGCTATGTAATGCAAATACATGTTGACTTCTATTTATCTGTATTAGTGTATACATCAAATATTTGTAAACTGTTTAACCGAAATATGTTTTGTTGATTTTAAAATATTTTTGCAATTATTCTGTTCATCTTGCTATGGCAAGCCTAAGCCCCACCTCTTAAAAAAAACTCTCTAGAGTGAAATTCTGTATATGACCTCATCTGTCAATCACAACTCAGTTACTTGTAAGTTGAACAATGCATCTTCGCCCAGGCTGAGCGCCTGCTCACAATAGTATCACATCTTTGAATACACTTCCAACCCACACAATTTCAATTTCAATAGCAGTTGCTACATGTATGTCAGAAAACCTCAACCATCATAAGGGCAAGAAAAGCACCGATAAGCTATTGACAACACTGGTCAGCTTACATTAGATGGAAAAGGAGAAGGACAAACAAATATGCCCATAATAGCATGCCCTGCATGCTTCCATACCAGCCCCGAGATGATAAAAGTAGCCCCCGAAAGTTGGAAAAGTAGCCCCCGAAATAAATAAAAAATTTAATTTTTTCGCTGTTCCATACAATAGCTTGTCAGTGCCTTTCTTGTCATAATGATGGTTGGGCTTTTTCTCACATAGCAACTACTATTGAAATTGAAAGTGTGTTAGTTGGTAGTGTATTCAATCATGTGATACTATTGTGAGCAGGCGCTCAGCTTTGGTGAAGGTGCATTGTTCATCTTATAAGTAACCGAGTTGTGATTGACAGATGAGGTCACTTGCAGAATTTCACTCGAGACATTTTTTGTGGGCGTTCCCAATTTGAATTTTCAAGTTGATTTCTTGTTTCATTGTCTTTTCCATTGAAAAAAATTATTGTAATTGGAATCCACGTGAAAAAAACTATCCCTGATAGGCTTAATAATGTTTTTTTTAATGTGATTTCCATGACATAGAACCTTTAAGTCTTCGTAAAATGCATCGCAACAACTATATAGCAAAGTGATATTTTAAAGGGAAAGTTGAGTTTTGGTAGAGAGGGCGCTAGACTACTTAATTGGTTTGTGAGGTAATGAAAAACTGAGTGTAAAATTTGAAAGAGCATAATATTTAAACAATAACATCATCTTTGTTTGATCAAAATCGGTTCAGAAACGGCTGAAATATCCATAAATATAACAATTTGTAATAAACCCGGGCCCCGGGTTTATTAGAGAATTTTGAACCAGCCGTTAAAAATTCAAAAAAATGCTTCCTCTTTTCAAAAAAGTTACAAAATAGGTATTTAAATAGTTGTTGGTTATTTCTCTATCTAATCACTATTTCAACAAAGCATCACATGCACAATATTTTATTCAAAATGGTTGAAACCGATGAGTGTTTAGAGAGCGCCCTCTTACGTTTTAACGGCTCTTTTTGAATGATAACATGATCTTTACTACGTCATTTGTAATTTTGTGTTCCTTTCTAGTTATAACTATTAGTTTGTAATGTAATGATGCAGGTTTTGGTTACTAAAATTCAGTTTCACTAAAACTGTACTCTCCTTACCAGAACTCAACTATCCCTTTAAACTCAAATTGTAAAAAATTATTCACGTGGGAGGGGGTAACCCTCTCCAATATCCTCCCCAAATTGGTATCTTTACGCCTTTTGGAGCGCCTTTTGGAAAAGGACAGGAAGCGAATGCACACTTTTGATTAACTATTTTAAAATCATGACATTTCTATGTTCTCAGATTGTGAATTATATTTCGTAAAGCTGCCTGATTAGCAAGCATCATAACGGCCGTGTTCGACATTAGAAATTAGTAAAATGCGATTTCCACTTTGTGTATGTAACGGCCTAATATACAATGCGAGGGGGGGGGGGGAGGCTAGGGGTTGTACCCCCCCCCCCCCCCCCCCCCACCCCCTCCTCGATCTCCCGAGAGTTTTGAAAACGGTGATATTCGGGCAAAAGCATCCCAAATGCGGGCGCATGTCATAGACCCCGTTTACAGTGAAAAAAAGGCCGGGCCGAGACGCGTCTCGGCCCGGCCTTTTCTTCACTGTAAACGCTCAAAAGGCCAAATGCGGGGCCAAAAGTGGCCGCGCATTTGGCCCTGCTCTGGAGGTAGTCTCGGCCCCGCTTTTTCTCACTGTAAACGCACGCAGGGCCAAATGCGGTACCAAATTGGGAAAACAATTCATTGCAAATAACGCGCCTTTGTTCTGTGACCCCGGCGTGCCTCCAAAATACTGGTTTGTTTACTGTGTTTGTTTACATGCAGAGCGCCACTACGACAAGATATTGAAAGGGCGGCCAGGCCCCGCCACTGTAAACGCACCAAAATTGGGGGGGCCGAGTACCGCAATTTAAGCAGGGCCGAGACGCGTCTCGGCCCGGCCCTGCACTGTAAACGGGGTCATATTCGGGCAAACTCATTATTAATGCAAAAGCATGTCATATTCAAGAAAAGAAGTGTTATATTCGGGCAAAATCAAAAACATGTTTGGGCAAAAGCATGCCATATTCAGGAAAAGCATGTTTTATTAGGGCAGAATCATATACACTAGGTATTCGGGGCTTCGGGCGAATGAATGCAACATCCCATCCAGTATGTGTATATCATGCTCGAGCAGCTATTTGGTTCACATGACGTTACAGCATTATATCGATGAGTTACAGACTGTAGATAAAAGTTAGCCAACCATAAATGCAGATACGGTTCCGTACACTTGAATAGTAACCCGTCTTCATGTATGGGTAGGCTTTTGTGCCATATAGCCTGTGCTGATTTGAAAGCCTATATGATCATGTTTAATATGACTATACATCTTCGTCGCGTGTTCTTGTCTAGAAGTTAGATCTTCTTGTAGATGAATTATGTAACACTGTATCGCGTGTGTTTTGGTACGCGATTGTGGATGTATACCATGATGTTGTGAACCTACAACGCGGAAAGGAAATTACAATGAAAATGAAGAAAGTTTTCTTGATTTTGTTTGCTTTCTCTTTCCTCGGATTTGTTGTGTATGTGGAATTCACATATGATCCGTTTTTTTGGCAGGAAAACATCAGTCGGAAATTTGGACTCGGAGGATCGTCGGTTCGCAAAACGCGTTTAAAACGTAAGCAGACCTAAACTAAGTGCTTTAATTTTGGCAATAAGTAATTTAACGGGAACACTTATGACTTAAAGGGGCCCTGCAACCCAAATGCATGTTTACCTCTGTTCATCTGTGTGTACACATTCAATATTTGTAAACGGTTTGACCCAAATATGTTTTGTATATTTTTAAACATTTTATCATTTATTTGTCTTCATGTTGCTAAGCCCCACCTCCTAAAAAACCCTCCAGAGCAAATTCTATTGTTGACCTGCAGTGACATCATTAGTCAATCACTGGTCAGCTACCATGAGATTAACAAAAGATGAAAGTACAAAAAGAACATCCACACAAAAGCATGCCCTGCATACCTCCATGCAATAGCTTAGACGGTGCTTTTCTTCTGACATATCAACAGCTATTGTAATTGAAGTTGTGTGAGTTGGTATTCTATTCAACCGTGTGATGCTGTTGTGATCAGCCTAATCTTTTTGTACTTTCATCTTTTGTTAATCTCATGGTAGCTGACCAGTGATTGACAAATGATGTCACTGCAGGTCAACAATAGAATTTGCTCTGGAGCGTTTTTTAGGAGGTGGGGCTTAGCAACATGAAGACAAATAAATGATAAAATGTTTAAAAATATACAAAACATATTTGGATCAAACCGTTTACAAATATTGAATGTGTACACTAATACAGATGAACAGAGGTCAACATGTATTTGGGTTGCAGGGCCCCTTTAATAGTTCTATGTTATCAAGATAAACGTCATATCATGGTATAGTCATTCTACTTTATATGATTATTTATGTTGTGGGGGTGTTGCATGCACGGGCGTCGATCTGTCATTGATACCCATTGATCAGGGGGGGGGGGGGGGATGATCCATTCATCCATCCCCCCCTGATGAATGGGTATTACGTAAGTATCGACGCCCATGGTTGCATGTATAAAGAGTTGCGATAAATTGCAAGCACAAGTCAGAAATAATGCGCATACGCGCATTTGAGTCAATCAGATTTTCGCATATGGTCATGTGTCATGAACTCGCCTCCAAAATAGGGTGGCACCGTTACATTTTGGGATTTTTTGCAACCATTTTCTTAATTTCCTTCACAACTACTAAACCTTTCTTACCAAATTTGGTATCATTTTAAAGAACTACCAGAATGCTATCTGTATGCAAAGTTTCAAAGGTATACCTCCTTCCAAAGTGGAGATACAGCTATTTGAAAGTTGGAGCAAGAGGGTGGCACAGGAAGTGGCGCCGCAGGAAGCGGCGCCCGTGTACAAAGTCTATGGGAAAATTCCTCTCAAAGTGCAATTTTTCCTAAAACGTCAATAACTTTGTGAAAACTAGATGTACAACTACAATGTTGGTATCAAATGAAAGCTTAAACATTGAACTATAATGTTTAATCATTGAAAAGTGTTTCTCCTAGTTTATTTTCAAACTAAATCAACACAAACATAGAAAATTGGGCGTTACCTGTACAAACTCTATGGGGGGCTTGGGGACACAATCTGGACTGAAACATTTTGTGCATTTTTTTGCAAAAAACGTTAATATCTTCACATAGACAAGGTGTAAGACTACAAATTTGGTATCATATTAAAGCTTATTTATGAAACTTTATTATTTCTCAACTCATTTTAGGCCTGCCCTTTATATTCCATTCCTATAGTGTCTCTCACATAGTGAAAATGATTGATTATTTTTTGTATTTTTTTCAATAAGTATGAATGAAAATATCTCCCACAAAATAATCATGAACCCCATACAATATTATATTGATGTAAAGGTCTAAGTGTGCTCTGCATGAAAACATTATCATTAGTTGTCTAGAGCTACCTCAGAAAAAATTATCATGGAAAATATTGACCTCGATAACGGGAAACAAAATTTCACATTTTGGTCAATATGCAAAAAAAAATAAGTATACCCCTAGTATTATTTCTGAGTACATATTTGGATTCCTTGTGAAATTTCCTTTTAGAAAATGTATACTTTTGATAGGATAGGGGGAGTTCTTCCGAAAATATTTGCTCTCAACTGTAACATTGTCTCGCAGAATCCCAAATCGGCATGTAACGCAAAAGGAGGCGACCTCATGACGCATGACATATATGCGAAAATCTGATTGACTCAAATGCGCGTATTTTCTGACTCGCTTGCGATTGATTTATTGATGGCATTATGTAATAATGCACGTAATGAAAACATGTGAGCATACCAAAACAGTTATGGGATTCATAAAATGTATTACAGTTTGAGTGCAATCGGTAAACAACGTAATGTAATTGCTATTTCTAAATCACTATACATGCCTAGATTATGTTTTGATGTGATAGCCCATGCAGTGGCAGCTTTATAGTGGATATCACTGAATCAATTATGCAAATTAATGCAGAAATCCTCTTTTTGTCTATAAATCACTAATTATTGCTCAGAATATATGCTCATGCAATTCCTTGTATGAATATTCTATATGACTTTACCAACATTAAACATTCAACAGCCAAAGTTTTCCTTCTGTATTTCTTTGTTTTGGGAATTTCTTATGTATTTCATTGTTTTGTCGACATTATGTATTATATTGTTTTTTCGACGGAATCATTTATTGACCATTTTCCAACCATTTTTAGCAAAAAATTAAATAATTGCAGTGATTAAATAATGAAGGTTTTATGTATCCAAGGAAAATACTAAATGTCCATAGGATTTCTACACAAACAAACGTTCATTCACGGAGGCGGTCGCCATAATATATGTCGAAATGGATCAACTCGTTATGTGCCTATTCTCAGTACTGTACTCTGTAGCTCCATTGCGATGTTTACAAATAACTTCCGGAGGTCTCGGCTTCGAATCCCGGGGAAGCCTTCTTTCTTTCTTAAATTTAATTTATAGTGTTTATGTCTGGTCAGTTTGCCTACATTGCATGAAGGCCTGCACGTTTATATCCACCATCTAGAGGCGATTTGTGTAGTATTTACAAGGCCATACGTTTGAAATAATGTATTAAAGGGATAATTGATTGAGTTTTGGTAAAGAGGGCGCTACACAAAATATTTGTTTGTGAGATAATGAAAAACTGAGTGTCAAATTTGAAAGAGCATACAATTTTAATGACAGAATAAACTTTTTTTTATCAAAATCGGTTCAGAAATGGCTGAAATATCCATAAACATATCCATTTCTAATACTAGTAATTGTGGGGCCCCACAATTATTCAACAAAACATCACATGCACAATATTTTATTTAAAATGGTTGAAACCAAAAAGTTTTAGAGAGCGCCCTCTTGAGATTTAACGGCTCTTTTTGAATGATTTTATTTGGTCATTTGTGATTTTTAATTCCTTTCGAGCATGGTGGAGTTATAACTATTAGTTTGTAATGTAATTGTGCAGGTTTGGGCTACTAAAATTTAGTTTGAGCAAAATTGTACTCTCTTTACCAAAACTCAACTATCCCTTTATATATATAATTAGCTCTAATGGGAGAACGCCAGTCTGGCACTTTTATCCGATATCTCGGGGTGTATCCTGAAAACGATTTTAAGATCAAATTTATTGTATCTACGTCATATCTACGTCATTACAATATATTTTAGCAAATCCCTATTCATCCATGACTGACTAGATCTCCTTTGACCCTTTTCTCTCTCACCTTTCCTATCCTGTGTGAATATCTCGGGTTCGAATCCTGGGGGTGTATCCTGAAAACGATTTTAAGATCAAATTTATTGTCATCTACGTCATTAAAATATATTTTAGCAAATCGCTATTCATCCATGACTGACTAGATCTCCTTTGACCCTTTTCTCTGTCACCTTTCCTATCCTGTGTGAATGTGTGTATGAGTGCGATGTGTTTAGTACAGTTTCATATTTTAGTGACGTAGATATATAACGTGGATACAATCAATTTTAGCTTTAAATGTTTTTCAGAATACACCCCCAGCAGGGGAATTCGCCCGTATTTTCTTTGCTCATTTTCATTTATATTACCCCAAAACAGAAACGGAAGACGGTAGCAGTCAAGATGGTGAAAGGAGAGTTGAATTCGGTCTACAATACGACAGAAGGGTTGATGTGTCCCGTCTTCACAAGGAGGCTGAATCGGTTGGATATACTGAGCAGGACCAGGGAGAAGATATTCCATTTAGTGATGATGACGTCACCACCACCGCGGGAAGATATGGCAAGCCTGTCTATGGAAGCGCAATGGTAAGCCGTTATTACGGGTCCTACTAACATGACTAATTAGCGCGAACAAGACAGTGCGAAGTACTGCGAACAAGCGCGAAGAAGTGTGAAGCAATTTACTGCGAACAAATTTCCCATTCGCATAGCATGCACTTGTTCGCAGTAATTAGTAATTGCTTAGTAATTGCTGCGCTCAACTGCGAACAAGCGCGAACGGGATTTACTGCGAACATATGTGATATTTGTTCACATGAAATCCCGTTCGCACTTGTTAAATCCCGTTCGTGCGTGTTCGCATTAAATTTGTTCCCTAACCCTAACCCTAACCCTACATCGATGGCTTATTCGCGCTATATAGTTCGCGCTTGTTCGCGCTAATTAGTAGGACCGATTATTACCCTCATGAATAATGAATCGGGTCATAAATGGGGCTATCTCGTACAAGATTTGGGATTTATTTGACTGAGCTCTGCACATTTTACATTGTGAGCATGCGGAAAAGTTCTTTATTCAAGACCCATTTCAGAGATGTTGTGACGCATCAGTGTTTGGCCATTTTTTTAAATGAATACACCTACCGTGGCAGACAAACATAAGTATACAAAAAATAAGCATTCTACGCGGATATATAAACTTAGTGCCACATTGAAATAGCGTATTTGAGTATCATAGGTGTACGTGGTTTATGGAACGCCGAAGTATAGCATTACAAGATCTATATACATGATAAAAACATTTATTTTCTTTTTTGTTAGAACATTCACAAATTATAGGCGATTATAGGCGTACGAGGGCGAGGGCTGGGGTAGTCCGAAAAATCAGGCAATGTTTCGAGGGTTCTTTTACTATTTTTTTTCACCCTTTCTCGGGATGGGGGGTGGATAATATGACGTGATGATATTAATGGGACATCCCATATCGAGTTGGATTTTGCTGACTAGGGCTGGGGCTTGCACCTCCCGAGAGTTAAAACAAAACGGGGAAACCTAGACGAAAAATCAGTCTTAGTTTCTATTCCGTTTGTTGTTTCACTCACCGATGAAATAGTATGACGTCATAAGAACACCCCATATGAGTTTGGTTATTCTGACTAGGCAAAACCTTGCATTCTAGGGTAAAATCATAGGATATTCGGGCAACCTCGTGTCATAACCAGCTAAACTAGTGTCTTATTCAGGCAAAATCACGTCAATCGTGCAAAATTATGTCATATAATATATTCAGGCAAAATCGTGCCATCTTCCGGCAAAATCGTATCTTCTTGTGTAAACGATCTCAGCTCCCCTCCGACGAAAATGTGCTTGTACCCACATGCATTCACACAATCAATTGGTACAAATTATGTCTCACTCATGTTTCTTGTTTGTATCATCATTCACAGAATCAAGGTTATCATATAATTATAATCAATATATATTGTTTTCCTCGTGTACATTCACAGAATCAAGTCATCATCTATAATGCTGTACCAGAAATGTGGCAGTAGAACTTTTACGGTGACACTTATTGGGAAACTTTCTGACGCAACATGTTCCATGACAGAGTGCGTACTGTTCCCAACGGGGAAATTTAAAAACGATACAGGTAATGCCATCCGCACACAGAGCCGACTCAACCCCGATCCGACTGGTTTCCACGTCAGCTATAGATCGGTTTCGCTCAGTCGTAGCATGTTGAATCGGCCTCGAATGATCTCCGACTGCTGATGACCGGCAAAACAGGGAGTCTTGAGGCAACGTATACTGAGCTGTGAACCGACTGAAAACCAGTCGGATCGGTTCGAGTCGGCTCTGTGTGCTGAGGGCTAGTAGAATACATTACGATGCAGGTCACCCTGGGGTCTGCTCGATCGCTATTCATAAGGACAACTTTTCACAAGCACCATTATTCATAAGGACCGCTGTTCATCAGGACCGCTATTCTAAGGACAACTTTTCCATAAGGACCGCTATTCATAATTTGAAAAGGGTCATTCATGGCGGTGGCGTAGCTACCGGGTGAGTGGGGGGGGGGGGGGGGGGGGGGGGGGGGGGGGGGGGGGGGGGGGGGGGGGGGGGGGGGGGGGAGGGGGGGGGGGGGGGGGGGGAGTCACGTGCCCACTTTCCCCCTGTAATATTTTGCCCAAACAATTTCAAACAAAGGGGAATAAGGGTAAATGCTATAATGTTTTGTATGAAAAGCGACCCTCTTTCTTTACATTTAGGATAGCGTCCTTATCTAAGATTTTATAGATAGCGACCCGGAATTCGTATTATGAATAGTGGTACTTATGATAGTACAGACCCCCAATATGAATATATGAATCGCGCCCCTCCTTCAATATTTATAAATAGCAACCCTGATTTTGTATTATGAATAGCGTCCTTCTGTATAGGCGATTCAAGACATTATAAATAGCAGTTCTTATAAAAGCGGTCTTGTGGATAGCGAGGTTACCCCGTCGCACTATAGCCCAAGAAGGTATTTTTTCTAACGCTACAGTCGAACCCGCCTCTTACGTTTTTCAATACCTCCTCAATTTTTGTTTTGAAGCGTCTTTAAAAAAACGCTTACTTTATTTTACTTATTTTACTTTCCCTTTAAATGTCAAATGTATACTCCTCGCAAAAAAAGAAACTGGACACTTGTATGAGACCAACATATTTCGTATTCATTAACGATAAAATATATGATATTGTATATCAAATTAAAGGTAAAATTACCCTCTTCAATATTCGCATTGAAATCAGGATGAAATCATTCATGCATGACTTGTCTCGGTCAATTAACCACACCAAGGTCTGTTTCAAAAATAGCAAAAATGGGAACATCCACACAACCATATAAATGTGATAAGCATAATCTAAAACGCTACACTATTCATGAGATGGCATAATTTTTCATTACAAATGTGACCTTTTCTTATCTTCATCGCAATAAAGAGTAATAAATGAAGACAAATTGTGAACGTTATAGGTGTTATTTTCATCAAAAAGTAACAAAATGGGGAATTCCATGGCAAAGCTTTATTAGTCAAAACCACAGTTATTTCAGCATGGAAAATGGTAATAAATTCTTCTCACGAATTATACCGTAGTCCAAAGATCTTCAAAACCTGAAGTCACCCTTGGTTAAACATTTTGGGGCAGTCTTTAACATGACATTTCTTAGGTAATTATGGTTAAAATTTGCAGGGGACAACCATGGAACTTAGAACAAGCTTCATGCCTGTAATAACAGACCAAGTATGATAATGCGTCTCATCAACCTGGGCCCTGTTTTATTGACAATTTGTATTTTCCGAGATTTGTTCATACGATAAAGTTGAATTAATGCTATAATTTACCTTTGCCCCGCTCATCCTTGTTTTAAGTGAAACGCTAACTAATCATTTCGAACGAATGGTGTGTCTCCCCCATTGTTTTGCTATTTTGAGAAAACAGACCCTTGCTAGTGTTATTGACATGGCATTTCATGCATGAACGATTACACCTTTAAGTTATACCCTGCATGTAGAGGACTAAATTCCCTTTAATTTGATATATGTATGATGTACATTTTATCGTACATTAATATGAAATATTTCAACTTATACAAGTGTCACAGTTTCTTTTTTTGCGGAGTAAATAATACTGTATAAGTTCACGATGAAACAGTACATGCATATTATCTTCTTTAATTTGTTAGTTTCATTGTTAGTTTCTTTCATTCGAACTAACCAGCACCTAGATGTAAGCACTGGAACAGCTGTTAGATTGTAGGACGTGGGTAAGATATGCAAATATAACTTCGAGTTTACTCCGTTCTTCTTCATTTTTTCATCCCTTTAGCATTATAACCCTCTTGCTATACCATCATTTTTGTTGATAATCCTCCAATTCAAGATGGCGTCTAAAAAGCATCCGGCAGTATGACTTACCAGATGAGTGGGAAACCTCACAACAAATTATCCCGATTTCCCAGTTATATTTTAAGAAAATGAAAATTTCAGAGAAAGCGATATCATTCACGATGGGTCCAGGTTATGGTAAGGTAGGCCATTTGGCAAACAAAGTAATTTTAATCTCAAAATTAATTATAATAATAAAATAATGGGAAAGTACCGAAAACATCTACATTGTATATATTTGGCCAAAACCAATTCATAAGAATATAGTTGAATAGGTGTTTAAAAATGGCTTGTGTGGTAAAATCCGCACGTTTATATCATTAAATGCAGAAATATCAGAGGCAATTCAATACCGCCAAGTGGAATTTGGCCTAAATTTCATGTCCGCGCCGATAGCGCTGGGCTGGAGATATCAACTATCCCACGTATCCGTATAAAACACGGTGCTCTGTAATACAAATAGCGCACGCACGGCGTTCTGGTAGTGTAATTGCAGTGCACGCGAGGTTTCTTTAGATTGGGTGCCGCCTCTGCGCACGAGCCGCTAGGCGAGTGCGCAGTTGCGTACCATCTAAAGATACCGAGCGTACATCTGCTCTTTACATTGCCGAACAACTAGGGCAAGTGCGCTATTGGTATATAAAATAAGCGTCACATCGAGTTTTGATAACAAATAAAAATCCAAAATGACAAAATATGCTATTCTTACTTACCCGAATTAAATGGTTATTCCGGGCCTGATAAAACCATTTGTTATTTGAATAAGCAGAATAAGAGAGGCATATATTGGTGAAAATTTGATCAAACTCAGGACAAGAAACTCGGGAGTTATACCTATTTGAACATCATGTAAGTAATGAGGCGATCCGTTCAAAATTGCCGCCCATATGCAACATCATTGACGAGCACCCGCCATGGCTTTAGTACATGAAATACGCTTATTTCTCATTTTCTTTGCCTAAAAATAAATTTTCTCTGCTTGTTTTCAACGAATTCATAGTAAGAATATCGATGGGCCTACCTCTTGGGAATTGTAAGCTCATTAAATTGGCTATGTTATTAAGAAAATTTTAATTTTGTTAAAGTTCCATCTGTAGAAGTCAAAATGGCTTGCAGCTCGCAAGTGACGTCACGATCCCGAATAGCAATTGCGAACGATACTAAAAATCGGGCAAGATTCAATCCTTGTCATAACTTTTTTATTGCTCTACCGTTATTGGCTCAGATATTCGATCATGAATCTCCATATTTCACTTCATTTTATAGCAAACATCACATTTCTGGGGTGGAATTCCTCTTTAAAGGTCCCATGCGGGATTCACATTTTGCTGCAAGCTCGAGTCAGAGTATAATCCATATAAAGGGGTACAACAACAATAAAATCCAAACAACAGTTATAATATCACGTAGAGTGTGCAATATCATTTATTTTGCGCATCGTCTGATCACGCACCGCGAGGCAGTTGCGCGAAAAAAGTTGAATGTCCACGTGACGCGTTTTGACCCAATTACCATGCTTGAAATACTATAGCTATCTTATAACACAATCTTTTGCACCGCAAACGTATAAGCGTTCCGCAGACCGGTATTGAATTGAACTTCGTCAAAGATCGTTTATTTCTAACCTTCTTATTGCTCCAATTATGCAATTTCAAAAGCAGTTTTTGTTCAAAATCTGTACATCAAACAAATAAAGTTATTATATATTCTTTCACGTGGAAGCTTGCATATTTTTGCTTTTTGTGTGTGTGAGGCATTTTTCAATACTATTTTTTTATAGATTTACATGAAAATAGTAACTATGCCATGTCCCTCTCCAGATACAATTTCCCACTATACTTTCTCACAGCTTGGTATATTATTGTATAAGATGTTCACTAAAGTAATTCAGAATAGAATCAAAGTATTCTTAGACACCAAATCAACC
>JBAMJV010010608.1:0-60400 GCA_037951105.1 Echinarachnius parma | reverse complement strand
GGGGGGGGCACCTGCCCCCTTCTCATCGATCTGATTTTTAAAAAACAAGGGGGACATCTGTTTAAGATAAAGAAACACATAAGGTGTGAACCCAATTATTCCGACCACGTTACCATGTTTACGCCACTTCTTCGAATAGTTGAATCGTAGAGGCGAGGGAAGACGTGAACATTTGAAAAACGAGCATCCCCTTGACTATCGATACAGCTATATAGGCGTAGGCGTATACAGGCAGGAGGCAAGGAACCCCCCCCCCCCCCCCCATCCACTCCGAAATTCCGAAAATATTAAAACACAAATTACACATTTATACCCCGCCCCCCCCCCCCCCCCTCGCATATTCTCCTGCATGCCTGGATTGGCCCTCTATATGGCGAGATTATTAATGCACCGACGATATAATTACCATCATCACAGTTCCCGTTTGTTTTTCCATTGACCTGCTAATTAAGACGTACTATACGTGTATATCATTATTATTCAGAAATACCTTATATGCTCCAAGTTTGACATCACCAATAACCAGGGATATGGGAGTTTCCCTGCAATAACTATCAGAAACGGGGAATCGAGTAGGAAAAACGTCCCATACTTTAATTTCTTTGGAAGAGGGGTATCGGATGATAGATGTCGGATTAACCCGATTTTGGAGCCAAACTTGCCAAAGGAACACATGTTTCGGATTGTATTTCTTTAGTAGCGGTCGATGCTACAATTGGGGAAAATGACCTGCAAATCACACTTCCTATTGAGCAAAATATGTCAAGGTTTAGACAAAAAGGTGTAAAAGGGGAAAGAAAAACATGGGTCCACTGAAAATCTGAAAGCATCAAAGAGTGAACGAATTATGATGCGCATAAAAATGTATAGGGTCCATGAAATTACATTGTTGCCAAGCATGCCTTCGAAATACACCTTCAAAATAATAATATAAGAGATTTGTTTACATTGGATCATTCGTTGTCGTTAATACTTAGTATCTAGTAACTTTGTTGACAAGTGCAAAAAGTGATGAGTGATAATGTGATACTGATAATGTGGTTTGGCGAGGTATACCTTCGTTGACACACGATTGATGAGGTTTTTTAGTAACATTCTCCAAATCCTCAAAACTTCGATCCTTGGAACTCTACTGGATCTCTCATACCTTGTCATATTCATTAAAAAAAAACATATTTCAAAAAAAGCATGGGACAGGTTTCGATTTTTCAAATTTCCATTTCGTTCAAAGGATATTTATATACGATTGAAGTAATCTGATGTAAAACTGCACTGTCTACGGAATAATTTCTGCCGTGTACAAATTTGGTGCAATGAGTTAGTGAATATCACTTTGGATTTTTGCTCATTTCTCGGACAAAAAACATCCAATTAATGTGAAATTGTCACACATTACTTTGTGGACATACCAGATCACACCAATACACATTTTATTAATCACTCATCACTTTTGCACTTGTCAATTCCGAATACTATAGTATTAACAACAACGAATGATCCTATGTAAAAAAAAAATCGTATATTATTATTTCCTTACTAAAAAGGCTTTCACTTTCAACATGTCATGTTAAACTTAAAGAAATACGTTAGTCTTTACTTTAGTTTCAAAAGTAATATAAAAGATAATTCCTCACCTTCAGGTTACTCGTTGATTACAAATACGATGGTTTATTCTGGATGCTACGTTGGGTTGTCCGTCTTTTCGTGCGAATCGCTCTAAAACTCTGAAATGTCAGTAGGAAATGAGAAGAAAATGTCGTCTGCCAAATTCAAGATGGGGCTGTAGGCTATTGTAGTAACCAAGGAGTTACGACTTTCGTATTGTTTGGTCGACTCCTCCTACTTCTTCCTACATTAATTAATTTCAAAGGTATAGGTGAACAGACGTTGTATGATGATTCCAAAATATGACTTAATTCTTCTACTACAAATGAATACGGCGTACTATTTCGTACAGAGAAGACGCGAGGTTGCGAATATAACATAACACAGTATATTCACAGTACAACGCAGACATCCAAGAGGATAGAACGTACTCCTTAAAGGGTACCACCATCCAAAAATAATATTCTTATTAAAGAAAGGTAACATCTTTAGTATTCCATTCCATCAACAAGTTCACACAAATATGTTTCCAGAAAAAAAATATATAATTGGTAACGCATCACTATTCTAAAGCATGCGTTCATGCGGTCTGAATTACGCAGACTGCTATGTGTGCGGTGAATTACAATGCGTGCAGAGCGAACGAATCGCCCGGGAATCTATTGTTTACAAACGTGCGCGTGAATAGCTGCATTGGCGCACTCGCAAATGGTTGGCCCGTATGGAACCAGTAAATAGCAGTGGTTCCGTAAGTGGTGGAAATTAATTGCTTTGTTTATGAATTACACAACCCTTTGTAAAATGTTGGGTATCTATTTGATATCACAAAACGGTACCAAAACATATAGTAATGTGTTGTTCTTTGCCTGGTGGTCCTCTTTAATTCATGGCATGCCCTTGCTTGATAAGTCTCTTCAGATACGGTGATAAACTTGCCACCGCATATCAACACGACCCCTCATCAGTCCAATCCCGACGGTGAAATTTGGACATGTTGGCAGGGCTAAGGGGGAGCGATTGCCCCCCTCATGTCCCCATCTTCGCTCCCCCCCCCCCCCCCTCCCCCACCTTCATTGGCGTTGCTGTTCGGAATATTTTCTCCTGGTCTACACTCATTTTGAGGTATTAAAGGGATCTAGTAACTTTGTTGAGATGTGCAAAAACTGATGAATGGTTGATGCAATGTATACTGTTGTTATCTCATATGTCCTCAGGGTATTGTGTGAAAATTTCAGGTCAAATGGACAATGTATGGCCAAGTAATGAGCGAAAATGCAAAGTGATATTGGGTGATATTCACCAACTCACTGCATTCACTTTGTACAGGGATGAAAATCTCGCCCGGAGATTTTCTTATCTAAATACTTCAATCATACATATCTTTGTAATGAAAGGGAAATTTGAAAAACCGAAAGCTGTCCCATGATTTTATTGTTAATACGAATACAACAAGGTATAAAGGAACCGCTAGAATTACAATTTTATTTTGAGGATTTGGACAATGTTACTAAGTCCCTTTAAAGGGTACCACCACCCAAAAATAATATTCTATTTGATATCACAAAACGGTACCAAAACATATAAGTATGTGTTGTTCTTTGCCTGGTGGTCCCCTTTAAGGATTGTGTAGGCTTCGGATTGTGATTCTGGATTATGATTGGTGTTGGGGGCGCATGGGATTTGATTAGAGTAGTGTACGTTAGTTTTCGGATTGAGGGTCAAATAACAGTGTGCTGCATCCCTAACCCGTGAACCCTCTACACCCTTGTAGTGTTACCAGGGAATTTGTCTGGTGTTACCACGGAAATGGGAGTGGTATTACCCTAGATTCGATGCATCGTTCACAGTCCTCCCCCCTATACTTTAGCATGTTTAGGGGTGAGTAAACAGTGTCTCTATAACCATGCAAGGAGGTACTAGTCCTATAACTCATAAAATCTGTATTAACCCGTGTTTCGTTCCATCACTTTTCTGCGTAGATTTGATGTAGGGGTGTACATACAGCATCCCTCCCCTTTCACCCCCCCCCCCCCCCCTCCGGCCCCGTACCCCTTTCCTGGGCGTATTTTTACTAAACATTAAACTCGATTTTAGCATCGAATTTTAGTGATTAAGAAGATGCTAAAAATCGATTTTAGTGTTTAGTGAAACACGCCCTGGTTTCGCTACATCCTCGCGTCACCTCATTTAACCATAGAGGTACTATCATCTGATCATAGAGGAGTCGTGTATTCAGCATCCATATATAGTATAATCTTCTCCTTCTAGCTAATTGGGGGTGCGTTGACAACCTCCCCAACCCTCAACCCATGACCCCCTCCTCATATCCCTGATGGACCAATCCTTGTTATACTACATCTATGGTCCCATCACCTGTCTACTCCGCGTTCACGAGGGGTGCGGATATATATATATATATATTCAGCACCCATTATGATGTTATCCTCGACCTCGACACCCATACACCCCTCCCCCCCCCCCCCCCTACCCCTCCTTCCCTGGTTACGCTTCATCTTCCCGTCACCCTTCCAACTAGCTTGAGGGGTGTGTGTACAGCATCTTCTAATCTGATCCCTCTCCCACTCTAGACAAGGGGCTTGGCATACCGACTCCTGTGACCTCTCACCCCGACTCCACTTCATGCACTTGAACATGTGCAACTTACGGGTATAGTCCGATCTGCTCTACAGTGGGAGTCATAATAAACGAAACCGAACTTTAATAGCTTATAAATCCACAATTCTACACATATATATGTTGAAATCATTTTAAAGCTTGGGAAATTGCCTTTAAAATGATATATCATACATTTTTATCGCTTTACGCTTCACCGAACGCGACCTTATTATCCAAAGTCATGCAAAATGTACCCGTGTCCAAGTTTGCCGTTGTCTTGTTCCATCATGAATGGATGCGTCTTTTTACCGTTTTTTTTCTTCAAAAGAACAGTTCAAGAATCTCCTTTGGTGAATCAAAACAAAATATCAGCTGGTTGCCTGTGTTTTTCATGTTTATCAAGGTGGAAGGGGATCCCCCACCCTCCTCCCAACAGCAATCCCACTGTTTGGAGGCAGGGGGCCCTGAATAGGACATGTAGGAATAAGTTATCTTTAAAAATCAAACAACAGATCTATGCAACCATTCACAAAACAGGAACGCTGCAAACTTGGACACGGGTAGTTTTTGCATGACTTTGGATAATTAGGTCGCGTTCGGTGAAGCGTGAAGTGATCATAGTGTATGATATATAATTTTAAACATAATTTACCAAGCTTTAACATGATACCAATATCAACATATATATGTTTATAATTGTGGATTTATAAGCTATTAAAGTCCGGTTTCGTTTATGTTGGCTCCCACTGTATAATATAGTATATTGTGTAGTGTAGCTTCGATACTTCTGGTCATGAACTTATTCACCCCTCCTATAGTATACGCATTTAGCCCGCTAGATGGCGACAGACCAAACCATTCCTGTTCCAAGATTTCGTCTCGCCAAAATATTACATTTTAGTATGGTCGTTCGGATTTGTTGTTATTCGCTTATTTGGTGGAATGCAATAAAACGTGGCTATTCTGTGGCAATACGTGGCGATATGTACATGTCGATACGTATCTCTTACGGGAAGACTCTACGTAATACCTATTCATCAGGGGGATGGATGAATAGATCATCCCCCCCCCCCCCCCCCCCCCCCACTTGAATGGGTATCAATGTCAAGTCTACGCCCGTGATACGTAGCTCTTACAGGAAGGCTCTACGGCATGGGCGTCGATACTTACGTAATACCTATTCATCACGGGGGATGAATGAATAGATCATCCCCCCTGATGAATGGGTATCAATTACAGATCGACGCCCAGTCTACGGGAGTGTGTGACTGGTACAATCGTACATAATGTTTTGCATTTGTGATTAGAAGATTATGTGATTGAGTTGCACTCCCTGCATGCTCTTAGTTTTCATCTACCTCCGAAAAAGATTATCTTGAAGCGCCATCTGCGGAACCAGAACTTTCCTATAAATTTAAATCAGTCATACATAACAGAAATACAAACAGAAAAGGACAACAAATAAATAAATATTCTTCAAAAATTATAAAAGGCCATAAGAAAAATCTGAACTAAAACCTTACTACCCCTTTAAATCAATTATAAAAAGGATACAAACAGAAAAAGATGAACAATTAAATACATATTCTTCAAAAAGTAATAAACGCTTTTACAAAAAAAAAACATAGCCCCACATAATGTCAGTGCACATGGTCTCAAACAAAACTTTGTAATTTTGTTTAAATTTTACATGCAGGACAGGGGACACGCATGGTCACGAAAAAATGTCGGCCCCAGGTGTAACAAAAATTGCAAAATGTATTGAACCCGATCGGTAAGGGCCAAATAACCAACACTACCCCTTTAATAAATATTTTTTAGAAATACTGGAAAACAAAGACGGTATGTCACCTACATGCCTAATATAAGTTTTTCCATCCATTTGCACCTTATGGTCAATCAAATTCAAACAATGCAAACTTCAATTTCGTCCTAAGAAGTCTGAAACTTGCAATTGGTATAATCAATTTAGTCATATGGCATTCTAATTGATCTATGGTCATTTAAATTTAAAAGTGGCTCATTTTATTTCGTCAATATGCAATGGTCGGAATTCGTCCCGACTGCATGGTTATAAAACGCACAATATGAAGTTCGAGTTTGTCATTGTTCATTCGATTTCAAGAATTTGTCGTTTAAATTCGTCATGTATATTCTGGTTGCCCTGTTTTATATGTATGTTCCCATTAGAGCTTATATAAATTAGTTCATTTCACAATCGATTACTTCATAAATTATTGTTTGAAAACAAATAAACTGAACAAAAACAGTTAATTTATATATTACAATGCACGGACGGTGCTGTCTAAAAAATCTGATTGATTGATTGCTTCATACATACATACGCTACATTTGTGTTAGGAGAGTAGTAACGTGCATACTGATACATTAAAGGGGTAGTTCAGTTTTAGTATAGAGGGCGCTGCACGAAATAATTTTTTTGTGAGATAATGAAAAACTGAGTGTAACATTTGAAAGAGCATACAATTTTAATGGCAGAATAAACTTTATTTGATCAAAATCGGAATAAATCTGGGCCCCAGATTTATTCGATGATTTTTTTTTTTTTATTTCATTTTTTAAATGCTTACACTTTTTCAAAAATTTTCAAAAGAGGTTTTTAAATAGTTGTTGATGATCTCTATATTTAATAATTATTTCAACAAAACACCACATGCATAATTTTGCATACAAAATGGTTGAAACCAATGCTTTTTAAGAGAGCGCCCTCTTTGTTTAATAACTCTTTTTGAATGATAACAGGCTTTTTACTTCGTCGTTTGTAAGTGTCTATACCTTTCAAGCATGGTGGAGTTATAACTATTAGTTTGTAATGTTATTGGTTACTAAAGGTCAGCCTTACCAAAACTGTACTACCCCTTTAAAGATATCAAATGTTATTGAAAATTACATAATAACTGTTTAATATAATCAAATTTCATTTTTTTTTTCGAGACACAGAGCAATCATAAACAAAACACAAACATAGACATAGACAAAGGATACTAATGAAAGGATATTTGCATCAAGTATCAAGTACCACTTTGTACATTAGTTTGACGAATTTGAATGATAAATAACGAAATTTAATGCACAGTGACGAAATTGAACAAAACATTGTGCACCAGCAGGACTGGTATGATCGGATGAAATTGAATAAGCTTTGACTAAAATGACGAAATTTATTTGCAAAAGCACGAACTTGTGTGCGCAATTTCGAAATCGAACACTACATGTGACCAGTGACAAACTTTCCGGACGAATTTGAAGTTGACATTGATGAATTTGAATGACCATAGTATGACAAATGAACGGGAAAACCATAATGGCACTATATTCACAATGCCGCAATCGATTTAGAGGTCTTCATCGATTCCATACCTTACCACTCATGACAATTTTGTGGTACATGTATTTCTTTAATTGCAAAATTATGTTGGTATGCACTATGCATCGTGTTTAATGAAATACTTAAAGTTTTATATCATGCGTTAATTGTATGCCTTTCGATTGTGCTCTATTTTGATAATTCAGAAATGAATCTAAAACCCAAACAAACAACATGAAATATATAATTCTGGCTGAGGTAAACTGCCGCGGCAAAACTTTGACGGCGTCACTTTTATCAGCCCAATACTACATCCAGGTAATCTAGTGAGATCAGTGGGCTCACATTCCGCACGTAATGGTAATGAGCAGACAATGTTTTTTTTTTGTTTTTTTTTATTGTTTTGTGGGGCGGAGGAAGTGAGAACGAAGCGACCGGTTGGGGTATTAAAAATTCCGCCTTTCGACGCTCACGGCGCATCATTATTATCACCCCCTATTATTGGATACACACTGCAATAAATCCTGCACGCACACAAATGCAAATGTCCACTCCCTTGGGAGCATTCCAGTCAGCGGGCACCTCGTAAGTGCACACAGTACTCTGGAACCACGTACGTTCCATCCTTCCGGACGGCAACAATCTATACGCGTCGATTGGCCGGGAGATGCAAATCTGGATGCATTTTCTTGCTGATAGGAAAACCGCGATAGGGGCACTTTCTGGTCACACGATCTAAAAAAAAAAAATGACACACCACCGCCACATTATACCATTTTAATTTTATTTGGGGTTCAGTTCCAAGCCCCCCCCCCCTTCTCCCTCACCCTAGGCCAGTAGCCAGGGGGGTGCGTTTGGTGCGTACGCACCTCCCCCCCCCCCCCCCCCCTTAATTCAGAAATGTCCCCTTTATACCAGTCTCGGGTCCACTTTCTGTTGGTCTCGGCCATCTTAAAGGACCTAAAGAATACAACGTATGCCTACTTTTACACTTATTCCATAGTTGACGATTTGAAACATAGGTCTGCCGAAACAAAATCCATGAAAATAAACACAGTAGTGATTTAAGACTAGTTTTCTGATGCCAAATCTCACTTAGCAGCCAGTTTACGCCCCACCCACATTTAGGGTCCGGAATCGGCAGCGTGATCGACATGTGATTGACAATTCATTGGCTTACGTCATGACGCGTTATCTACAGAATTTAGTTCATTAGTCCGTTCTTTAGATGACGTCACATTTTGGCGATTTAAAATGGGCGTTCCCAGGACAATTGCTTGATTTCATGAGAAATGACTGCCAAATTCTTTTTCTTCGGGAAAAATTACATATAGAGAGTCGAATTCTGAAAATTAGGCCATCTAGACGCTGTAGTTCTTTAACCAGTGCTCTCGGGCAACGATTGGTGTTGTTGACCCCCCCTGCTTACACTAGTAATCTTGGGCTCGGCCTCGATATTTTTGGCGACAGACCCTCCCCGCTTACACGACTCAACCAATAGACAAGTGGTCTCGGCCACGATCGGTCTCGGTACCGTTTGGTAAATTACTCACCCCCCTTGGAAAATCCTAGCTACGGGCCTGCACCCACCCCCCCCCCCCCCCCCCCCCCCCACACACACACACACACACACACACACACGGCCCCATCTCTACGCCAGTATAAAATGTACATCTCTCTGGCGTAAATATTCATTTTGAATGAACGCCAAAATTACAACAACAACGACAACAATATCACAATGGCTTCACGGACGCAATTGTGTCGCTTAATTCGGTGGTGAGCAAACAATGAGCGAAGACGGACTAATACCCTTTAGACTCTCCCCGGCCGAAGAATGCGGGATCCTCTTGAGTGAACAAGACAAGATAATAAAACCAAGACGTTATAGACGATTCCACCCATACACAGTCCTGTGTACGTTGGGCAATACAATACTGGCGGTCTATGACTTTTCTTTACACGTACAGAAAACGCCACGCGTGTGTAAATAGCTATAGGCCCACGATCGTCACTTTTTAACAACGCCTCAAAAAACAACAAGTTATGTTTTCAATATTATTGTCGGGAAGAACTATAACTGATCGTCATAATTATTGTCAACGTACTGCGCTGATTAGTTCCAGCGTAGTATCTGATAGTGAATTGGATAGTTAAATTAACAAAATAAATGGCTTCATCAGGTTAGCACACTAATTAAATGATCAACAACCATACAGCTATGCAATCTATCATGACGTGTCGTACAAGCAGACTATATCTATAACCTGTATTTTGGTGGATTTTGAACAGAAGATTTCATTATACCAATGCTACTCTATTAATCATCCGGACGCTTGGACATTTGATTTCAACGTAAGGATTTGAACCTGTCTGGAGACCCTATCCGAAAGGTAAGCTAATGAATAAATATATGTTTTGGTGTGTGACATATTCGTTCATTTTGATAAGACGATAATCTATTTCAATTTGTTGTTGTTAGCATTGGTTGATTTTAATCACGCATTTTTCTGATTTTCCACAAGTATTTATGGCTGCCGTATTTATTAAATTAATTGTTTTATATTTGTTGCGATGATCGTTTGCTTGTGTGTGGTCAGCATTTCATTGACATGATTATAATGAGATATCATTTATAATAATTAGCAATATGATAATGAACTTTTATGGGAAAATACAAATAATCTATAAACATGTAAGGAAAATCATTGTATTCGAATATATTTGTATTCATATTTATGATACATTCATATTAGATTTATCACATTATTTAGGATTATATTCATATTTATAAATAAATAATATGTATGTACATGTATATAATTATGCACATGATATGTATATTTTTATGTTTATATTCAGTTATATTCATATTTGTGTTTGTTCTTGTATATATACAGTGTACATTGTGATCTATATTTTTAATTCACAACGGTATGTATATTGATCTTGATATCAACATTGATTTTCTATGATAGATTATTAAAACCAATCTTTTATTTTTTGTCTGATTATAAATATCGACAGCATTTTGACTAGATTCTGATCGGTGCATGGAGGAGATGATACGCGGGAGATTCGCCAGGAAATGGGGCGTGCTGGTCGTCGTGATGGCGTGCCTCTTCTACACCTGTTTCTACCTGTCAACCCAACATGAATTCAAAGGTAAGACATATTCTGTAATTGTGTGTGTGTTTGTTTGTTTGTTTGATTGTCTGTTTAATGTAAAATTTGATGAATTATTAATTCTCAATGGGGTGTGCTGTTCGTCGTGATGACGTGCCTATTCTACACCTGTTTCTACCTGTTAACCCAACATGAATTCAAAGGTAAGACATATTCTGTAATTGTGTGTTTGTTTGTTTGTTTGTTTGTTTGTTTGATTGTCTTTTTAATGTAAAATTTGATGAATTATTAATTCTCAATGGGGTGTCATGTTCGTCGTGATGACATGCCTCTTTTATACGTGTGTCTACCTGTCAACCCAACACTAATTCAATGGAATTGTTTGTTTGTTTGTTTGTTTGTTTGTTTGTTTGTTTGTCTTTTTAATGTAAAATTTGATGAATTATTAATTCTAAATGGGGTGTCATGTTCGTCGTGATGACATGCCTCTTCTATACGTGCGTCTACCTGTCAACCCAACATGAGTATAACATAATGGTATGTTTGCTCCATCATAATATATTTCAATATCTACAGCCTTGTTGAAGTTTCACGCTATTTTGTTCATTTTATAATATTTTAAAGAAAAATTTGTTAATAACATACCAAAAGGGGGATAGTCAATTGTGTTAGTGATACCAACCACATATGTTCTGCCTTCAATTTGATTAAAAACATGAATTTTATACAAATTGTATGGATTTTGTCCATTCCTTACATGTACATTAAAGGCATGAAATTTATATACATTTTTTAATACAAAGTGCAAAATTTGTTGATTTTTTCCTGTAAGTTTTGATTATACCATAGGAAGGTCTTCTGAACTAGCTATTCCTCATAATTTGTTAATTGGTTGGCTGAAATATCCTAAAAACTGTCGCCGCTAATTGTACTACTTAGACTAAAATAGTAAATGAATAAATAACAAGTACAATTTCCACCAAGTTTATGGTAAGTCTTTTCATTGTTTTTTTTTCTTTCTACAGTGGATGTGAGCCTGAAGAGACCACGGAAGGGCGTGGCCCCGTTCCCATGGGAACTCGACCCGGACTCCGAAGATCTTGAGGCTGTCGACAGTGGCAAATTCCCGAACAGGGCCATACAGGGACACGGCGGGAATGAAACCCGCGAGCTGAAAGATGCTACCATAGCTACGGTGAAACCGAGAACAGAAAACGAGGTATGTCTAATGATCTTTATTGTCTTTCGCCATGGCTATCGTATTATGGCTATTTGTTTTTTTACCTACAAGTCAGAACGTCGGGATATATTCCCGAACAGGGCCATACAGGGACGCGGCGGGAATGAGACGCAAGTCGGAATAATAAAAAAAACGCGAGAGTAAAACCGGTAACAAAAAATGTGGTATGTCTGATTGTGCTTATAGTGCTTATGTTAGCCTTCGTGTCAGAACTTCGGGAATTGTAACTCTTGTAAATTCCCGAAAAGGCCATACAGGGACACTACGGGAATGAGATACACAAGATGAAAAACGCTGCAGTGAAACCGGGAACAGGACATGTGGTGTGTCTGATGACCATCATATTATTAATTGCATCAGGGACCTGTCATAATCGTGTTTTCGCCTACCAAAATTAGAACTTCGTGCCTCTTAAAGGTGTGGGACTCTGTTAATTTCCCGAACAGGGTTGAAAAGAAGCCACGCAGGAATGATACACATAAATGTAAGATGAAATATGAATAACAGTACATTTGTATTACAAATGTACGATCACACCCTCAGCAGATATGATAACGATTCGCATGTATTCTTGAATACTTTTAATCAGGTGGCGAAAGAGGGGGCCAAAGAAACCGTTGTCAACGACGACTTCATGAAGACACGCGCCGAGATCAACCAACTTCGCCGGGACGTGATCAAGCGGACATGCGAGCGGTATCCCGACCTCGCAAGGGGACCCATCTCCGATAACACCAAGCGCCACATCTACGTCAACGACCAGCAGAAGCTCCTGTACTGCTTCGTGCCCAAGGTCGGCTGCAGCAACTGGAAGCGGGTGATGATGGTCCTGAACGGGAATAAGAAGAAGATGAGCGAGATGTCGTCCAACGAAGTCCACCTTAGCAACGGCATGAAGCGCCTCGCGGGATACTCGAAGGTCGAACAGGGCGAGAAGCTGCGGACGTACAAAACCTTCATGTACGCGCGCAACCCGTTACTGCGCGTGCTGTCCGCGTACAACAACAAATATGGCGACATTATCCAGTACCGAAAGGACAAATACTTCCAGGGCTTCGCGAAGACCATCATGAAGAAGTTCAGACCGCGGGCGACGGCGCGGGAGCTGCAGACGGGCGAGAACATCACGTGGACAGAGTTCGTGAAGTTTCTGACGCAACCGCAGCGTCCGTTCTTCGACGACCACTGGGAGGAGATGTACAAGCTGTGCTCGCCATGCAAGGTCGACTACCAGTACGTCGGCCAACTCGAGACGGTGTCCGAAGACGCAAAGTACATGCTCAAAGATTTGAAGCTAGACACGCTTGTTGGGTACCCGTCGCGTAGCAATAGTCACCCGACAAACAGCACGGCGGAATTCGAGAAAGCGTTTAATGTGTTGCCGAAAGAAAACGTCCTGAAACTTTGGAAGATATACGAGAAAGATTTTGAGTTGTTCGATTATCCCAAGCCAGACTTTGTATAAAAGGACGTGTTGACATGTTACTTCGTGCTAATTTTATGATTTGTATCTTATTTGTGTTGGATAAAGCGCGCGATATTATGCGTTCGTACACAAAATGCTGGGTTCTTTTCAAAAAGTATACTAAATAATATCACCATCCATCATTATGCCCATTATTGTACAGATTAATTTGTTGGTCTACCCAATGACTGGGTAAAATTGTTTTAATTTGTTATTTTTAGAGCAACCTGCCTATCTTTACAAAGGAAAATTCGAGATTCAGTTATCCTTTATCATGTTTACCTTAGCAGAACAAATTAGACAGAACGATTTTTGTATTATTATAGTTTACCGTATATAAGGTGCATTAATTACAATTGCAAACGTCTCTCTCCAACACAATATCTACATGCCCCTGCAGTTCACATATTTATCATAGCCTTAGAGCTCATTTATATCAATTAAATATTACCCTACGACATACCATAAGGCATGGCCCTTTGTAATGAGACATTGTTGTTTAAACTGAAATACATGTGTATTATTGCGCTGTTTAATAATATTTAACTAATTGTTGCTTGCATGCTTAATCTCTTTCATATACAAATATTAATTATAAATTAATACACATTCCTGCCTTCCAAATTTCGAGTTTCAGAAGAACTTTAAAACATAACTAGCTAAGTACCCGAACTTATATGTTTTTATTGCCAAGGTTCAGTGTTGTCTTCCCTGTTATTTATTAATTCATATCATAACAAACATCATTGTAGCAATAAAAGAGTTACATAAAACCCAGGGCAGGGGATTAAAACGAATGAATTCTTCATGTAAACAAAGCAATATTATTTTACCAATTTGAGATTATTCCAATTAAACGTGATGAAAAACGATGACAATTATATTAAAGTATGCGATATATACTACTTTAAGTATCTTTTAAAATATATATTGTTATATTCCACATACTAAGAATCTTGCTCTACGATTGGTCAAAAGTTAATCACGTGATGAAGCATAGTTTCGCCCATCATTGATGGGAGAAGAAAACTTCGTTACACTCTGTAGATATCTTTGGTGAAAGTGTGTTGCACTCACTAGATAAAAAGTACTATCTAGTGAGTGCAACGCACTTTCACTGCGGTTGCATTGACTTGACTGTGGAGCTCGTGTGTGGCTAGTCAAATTCCGTACCCAAATGATGTGGCGGGGTTCTCTATGCGCGCGAATTACAAATTTTATTGTATTCGTTGTGCATGTTACACGTACGTAGCACACTGTTTCAAGCTCATACGCTATGCATGCACTGTGTATGCATACGTATCGTACAGTACACGGTTAGGTTTGCTGCGTTGTTATTGTTTAATTGCTTGTTCTGTTGTTCGACGTAAGATTTGAGTTCTAACGGAGCTGAAATGGAACTTTTTTTGCTTGAGAGTGAAAGTAAAGTGTTCCAAGATTATTGCGAATGCTGGAAACAACATACACATTGGAAATTGGAATAACATTGATGTTGGTAAGTAGATCAAACCTAGTACTAGTAGTAACAGCTGTAATTAAGACTTGCGTTAGACTAGGCCTGCTTATAGACTAGATCTACCGTTTGATGTGGAATATAAAGCAAATAATCACCTTTTGGTTTCAGGCGATGGCAATCTATCACTTCCTCGGCGATCTGAATGTATACGCTATCTTTCCTCAGCTTCGCTTCGGAAAGATAGCTACATCCAGATCGCCTTGGAAGTGATATATTGTCCCATCACCTTCACCAACGGTAATTATTTGTTTAATATAAAATGGGATAGTTAAAGGGACTAAAGGGATAGATTAAAGGGATAGTTGAGTTCTGGTAAAGAGAGTACAGTTTTGGTAAAACTTAATTTTAGTAACCAAAACCTGCACCATTACATTACAAACTAATAGTATATCTCCACCATGCTCGAAAGGAATACCAAATTAAAAATGACTAAGTAAAAAGCCCGTTATCATTGCAAAAGAGCTGTTAAAACTCAAGAGGGCGCTCTCTAAACACTCATCTGTTTCAACCATTTTAAATAAAATATTGTGCATGTGATGTTTTGTTGAAATAGTGATTAGATAGAGACATAATCAAAAACTATTTAAAACCCTCTTTTGTACATTTTTGAAAAGAGGAAGCATTTAAAAACATTTTTTTACGGCTGGTTACAAATTATCGAATAATTGTGGGGCCCCACAATTATTACAAATGGTTATGTTTATGGATATTTCAGCCATTTCTGAACCGATTTTGATCAAATAAAGTTTGTTCTTTCATTAAAATTGTATGTTCTTTCGAATTTGACACTCAGTTTTTCATTATCTCACAACAAATTATTTTGTGTAGCGCCCTCTATACCAAAACTCAAATATCCCTTTACATACGATGGTTACTTTGTTTTGAACATTTGGGAACGGCGTTTTTTTTGCAAACAAACTTTTAGTTCTAATCTTCTTGCATCATAGTTCTAACGAATACTCTGTTGCTTTATAACCTCACTCCGTCCTTTTTTCTATGTGTTCCGTTTCAAGATTATTTGTCTCATTTTATCCTATTTTTTCATTTCAGTTCCTCCAATAATAATTTGTAATGCTCTTTGTGATGCTCTTTTATTTATTTATTATGAAATTAATAAAAGACAAACATTTGTAACGTAACATGCGTACATTTATTGTTGTTCTTTGTTATATCAAGTCTATTGTACGATGCCAACATATTGTAATTATCATTATTAAAATAATCAAGAAACATAATAGCCTTCATAATTATTACACACTTAAGCCCGGCGCAGACAGAGCCGACTCGACCCGATCCGACTAGTTTTCAGTCAGGCTATAGTCAGTTTCGCTCAGTCGGAGCCGATCCAACATGTTGAATCGGCCTCGAATGATCTCCGACTGGCACTTGACTGGAAAAATCGGAGTCCTGAGGAAGCGCATACCGAGTTGATCAGGCTGAAAACCAGTCGGATCGGGTCGAGTCGGCTCTGTCTGCGCCGGGCATTAGAGGCGTGAAAACGTACGCACACGTAGTGGTGTAGCATGGTCGGACCATATGGTCGGACTGATTGGGGGAAACACATTATGCATTTCTTTGTTTTCAAATGATGCCCCCAGGTTATGTTTGTTTGTATTGTTTTATCAGATGTGCCCCCTCCCCCCCCCCCCCCCCCTGTAGCTACACCACTGACGATTGCAAACACACGTAAACATTCCCATGAACAGCCACATATGCACCCATACACTTACATACATACAGTACATACAAACACACTTACATGCATACATACATATATACACACATACACAATTACATACTTAAATAAATACATACTCACATACACACATAAACACACTTACTATCAATATTACCTTGTTGTATCAGGGTTAAAACCAAAAATAATATCAAAATCTGGGACCACCTTGTTGTAAGAGGATTTTGTTATATCAGGGCACTTTATAACGAGACTCTACTACATGTAGCTAATGCCTCAGTCACATTTCCTCTACGGCTAGAATACGGCGACTCGTAGTCGTAGGCCCCCGAACTCGAAATGCATGGTCCCCCTGCGGCAGCCTTGCGGCTACCTTGCGTCTGTCTGACTTGGTATTTGTACGGCAGCCGCAGGTTTTCTGTCTCCACAAATTCAAAATACGCCGTGGGCAACCCTAACATAAGTGACAGTGGGAATGCTGCGGCGGCCCTATAATTGCTATTGGCCGTATATATTTTAGACCCCAAGGCCGCCGCGGCAAATGTGACTGAGGCATAACCAACCACCTTGTAAACGCTCCTGATTTGAATCATCGAGGTAGAATTATTAATGGGTTTGTCGCCATCTGTTGGAATATTTGGGATAACTTTGCACCCATCTGCACCTCGATCGTCGTGTCATTTTCAATGGATATTTTACACATAATTATTCATGATTTAATATAAATGCTTGTATCGGAACTTTTAAAAATCATATTATACCCCCCCCCCCCCCTCCCCCCCCCCCCCCCCCCCCATATCCCCATAGTAGATCAGCATCGTTCTTAAAGGGAAACACCATGTGGAATTGTATCACGTTTTGTCCATGCTTGCGTAAAGTTGAACACAGCCGATGTATATACCTCTCAGTGGCAATTATGATCATTATAACGATACAGTCAACCTGTCTACAATTAACCACCAAACGGTAACAGAAAGGGTTGTCTTTCTAAGCAGGTGTTCTCTACAGACAGGTTCTTTTTATACATGCACAATATTCTATGAATGGAATCCAGATTAGGAACTTACGCGGTTCTCTCATACATTATCATATTCATATTAACAATAACAGCACGGGACAGGTTTCGGTTTTTCAAATTTCCATTTCGTTCAAAAGATATTTACGATTGAAGTGTTCAGATGTGAAACGGGTTAATTTAAGCCGTGTACAAAGTAAGTGCAATGCGTTAGTGAATATCACTTTGCATTTTTAGCTCATTTCTCGGCCTAAAACATCCAATTAACGTGACATTTTCACACATTACTTTGTGGAAATATCAGATCACACCAATGCACATTCACATTTTATTAATCAGTCGTCACTTTTTGCACTTGTTACAAAGTCAGTAAAGTCAGGTAGTTGCTACAGCCACAGGCATTGTCCACAATAATATACAAAAACGAGTTTTTAGGTATGAAATTACACATTTATTGTAGTAAAAAGTGATACTGAATTCGTTTTAATACTATAGATGTGTAATACTATCATCAATCATGTCTTGGTGATTTCGTTCGTATATAGGGTAAACCACTAAAGATACTATTTATTTCGTAGAACTACGCATTGTCAAAATGATCAAAATCTTGTAATCGATATTATAGCATATTAGGCGCTATTTAAATCGAACATATTATTATTATTATGATATAACCCCAAAGTTCATCAAGATTGTTAGTCTCACTTGCGTCTATCAAGAATATTTGTGTAAGCATGAACTTTTCATGAGTCTCTAGGATGTCCCACCAAATAGGGTCATGTACACTTTGGTAAAGCCAAGTTGGTTGGAATACCAGTCTCGTAATAAATAGGTCTCGGGTTTGAGTCCAACCAGAGCATTAATACTCTACTACTATGGATGGTCTCATATGATATTCTCCTAAATCTACGGTTCCAAAACAAACCATAGCTTCAAGAAAACTTGCTCTTGGTAAATTAAGCTCAGTTGGTTGAAACACGAGTCTTGTAATCCATAGGTCTCGGATTCGAGTCCAGCCAGAGCGTTGCTATAGGCCCGGTCAAATATCACCGGTTAGCGTAAACGGATGCCCGACGGAGAGTACATTTTTCAATCTGTTCGCTCCGTTCGTATGCGTTTCTTGTCCGTTCCTTGTCAGGCGATGTATGTTGCTCTATCCGGCGGAATGTTTTGTGCATGAAGCAATAGAGACGACTTTCACCACCAGATAATTTGATTTCGCAAATGTTCTATTCGTCGGGCATCCGTTTACGCTATCCGGTGATATGTGACCGGGCCTTATAGTACTTTCTTCAGCAATGTTCAGATGGTCTCTGGCGCCAGGTGATACTGTATTTCCCTAAAACTACGGGTTCGGAACAAACCATGGTTTCGTATAATCAAAGAGGATGAAATCCTTTCTATAGATGTCCCATAATTTCATCAGGTCAAGCTGAGATATCTGCGTGAAGTAAGTCTCGTACGTACTCTTGCTGTCCGTCGGTCGGCTGGTCTCGGCTCCCAGGTACCTGGCGCTCCCCTTGACACCCCATTTATCGAGGAGATACTCCGACTCCTCGCCCACGTCTTCGAGGTGGCCGATGAAGTCGTAGTCAATGCTGCATGGGGAGCAGACCTTGTACATCTCGCGCCAGTGGTCGCTCGCGTAGAAGTCCTTCTCGACCTTGTCGCGCCGCTCGGTGTGGATCAGGTACTGGACGAACTCGGACCACGTCACGTTCTCGCCCGTCTGCAGGTCGGCCTCGCTCGCGCCCGGTCGCCACCGCTTAACGATCTCGCGCCCGAAGCGGTGGAACAACCGGTTGCGCCGGTAGGTCTTTAGGTCTTCCAGCTTGTTCTTGTACACGGACAGGATGCGCTCGAATGGGTGGCGCACGAAGAGGAACTTGGAGTACTCTGAGAGGATTCGCTTCTGGTCCTCGGGACTGTACGAGAAGAGGTACTTGAACTTGGCCTGGATGTGGACCTCGTCCGACGTCAGGTCGTCCACCGAATCGGTCTGGTTATCGAGCACCATCATGATGCGCTTCCAGTTGCTGCACCCGACCTTTGGGATGAAGCAGTACGCCAGCTTGTGGGACTCGATCACGATGAAGTGTTTGACGCTGTATTCGGTGACCTTGTTGGAGAAATGGAGCCTCATGCACTCTTCCTTTACGATTCTGCGTCGCTCGGCTTGCACGCGTTCGACCCTGGTCTTCAGGTCTTCTGTATTGCCTGATGAGGCAACGCGTACTCTCCCTAATCGACTGGATAGTTGCCCTGCACGAAAAAAAAAAAGTTTTCTACAATTACCATCAAAACTATATTATATAAAGGGACCTGAACATTTTGAAATCAATGTTATTATGCTACAACAACATCGGTAATGTTAGACTGGTATGGGACATGACTGTACATCATAAAGTTAATTCATGAATTATACGTCGCAGCATCTGCAAGCTAATCAATTATGTTTGCGCCATTTTAGCCTCTCGTTGACATTATTTCCGATGAAAATTATCTCTACTTTACTTTTCTTTTCAGTCATGACATTTCCATGTTTGTCTATAAACTGACCACTCGATCTTTACCCCTCTTGAGTCTTAAACAAATAATATGTTGAACGTTGAACCACGTATAATGTATGGTTATCCATGTTGAAACCAAATAATTTAATCAAAAGCATAAACCGTCAGTGGAGTTGTGAAATACGTCTCATTTATTGAATTTCCAAACAAAATGTCAAAAAGGCCCAGTTCAGTATGGAGATAATTTGAGTATATGTTACACTTATTATAAAGTTCACAAAACCTAACTTGTGTAGACACAGCGGTGAGCATACCCTTACCCCGTTAGCCATTTATACATATACAGAGGCCGTACAAAATGCACAGCAAGGAGTCATCGCGTTTGGTAGTAATTTATTTTTACAATAATCATAGCATTTTCAGTAGTTTTAAATTTAACTAATTTTATACGTCATTATAATTATTCTTCCACCGGAATATTCTCCTTTAAATGGCCCAAATGAAAATGCGTTATTCGTATATTATTAGTCCGAAATAGAGACTGTCTCTGTTCCGACGTTTGGTCCACGTCTGGCTCCACTGACTGGGGAGGTAGTATAGGAAGTCAGATTTATAAAAGTAGACTTGGTTATGTCTGACTTTATTATGTTTACATGATTTGAAAAACAATGTATGAACATGATGAATATACCCTTTTAATTAAGTTTATAATCATTTATCATTTACTACATTCATTATGTATATGAGGTTTTTTGTTTTAATGTGCACATTTTCTGTACAAATATCTAATGTTGTTCTTTTATTCATACCTTTGTATACATCTTATTGTTTTGAAAAAGTGTGGAAGTAAATCAATCAAATCAAATCAAATCAAATTAAACATACTTCTCTCTTGCGTGATGGAGGCCATGTAGAACCCCGTCTCCCAGGCTACGATCATCACTATGGCAACCATGCACGCGGCACACCACCTCATCGCGGTCCTCTTCATGGCGATGTGGTTGTCGGCATTATAAAGAAATCTGGATGAAGAGGAAGATGAAGCATTCAAATTAGAATATAAAGGGATCTAGCATACCTTTGCTTACTTGTGCAAAAAGTGATGAATGATTGATCAAATGTATTTCTATGTGATCTGATATGTCCACAAAGTGATGTGTGAAAATTTCACATTAAATGGATGTAATATGGCCGAGATACAGTATGAACAAATTGCAACGTGATGTTCGCTAACTCATTGTACTGACTTCCTATACAGTTATAAACTATCCAGTGGATAGTTAAAAATCGGAACACTTCAATCGTAAATATCTTTTTAACGAAAGGGAAATTCGAACAACTAAAAACTGTTCCATGCTTATATTGATAATACGAATACAACAATATATGAGAGAACTACTACAGTTCTGAGTAATTTTTTGGATTTGGACAATGTTACTAGGTCCATTTAAAGACAGATTAGAGGCAGGGGCGGGTTCAAATATAGACGAGAATTGTCTTGGTGAGTAAGAGGTCGTTAAAATGATCCATCATTTACCTTATAAGATTTTCCAAAATGATATTTGAGACTTCAGTCATAATACCAATATCACCATCATATTTTCTGAATAATTTGTGATAGTTTCATAGAGTAAGATAGAGCACTAGTGAAAGAGTGAAAATTGATGTCAGATTATATGCCCATTGATTTCGAGTATACAATAAAAAAAAAATTAAAAAATAAACGACCCTGGAACGCTTCACATTCGATCATAAATATTTCCATAATAAGGGTGACTTTTGAAAAATAAAAACCCATTTCATTCTTGTATTACTATCATAAGCTATTAAAACAACAAGGTACAAATAAGATAGAAATGTTTAAGCCCCAAGTGATTTTCATGGTTGAACTTGACAAAGTGGTTAATTGATCAAATGAAATGACAATTGCTCCGGCGTCAATAATCAGACAGGTTCAATCGCCACGTTACCGTTTTAATGTATAGGGTTATTAGGGAAAGGGTTCGAATGAATGGTATGGCGGGGGTGGTATACGTTATACAATTCGTAAATAGGATGAGAGGTTTGTGGTACAGTCAAACCTGTCTTCAGTAGCGGCCACCTGTACTATAGCAACCATGCAATCTGACTTATCATTGGCCACCGAAAGTGACCCCTTCTAGAGAAAACGATTTTATGGAACCTGTCTATTTATTATATAGAGTAGGCAGGTTACCCGTTTACAGTGGCCACTTTTCTTACTTTACCCAGGTGGTCACTATATACAGGTTTGACTGTACTTATCTTTGGCAGAACGATCAAACAATATATATTTATATGTATACACAAGTACAAATATATTTGCTTTTATAGTTGATAGTAAAACAAAAAATAACAAAACGTCCTGGGTCAGGCTACTAGCTGCTGGCCTACATTACTCAACGGCAGACTATTTCAGTGTGATTCAGGTGATTATAATATGATAAGTATTGTGTTCATTAATCTAATATCACCTAACTATACTGTATGGATGATTACTCGAATAAGGTCGAACATATAATTAGCTAGTATTTGCTCATGCATTTAGTGTTTAATAAAAACAGATCATCTAAATGATACAATCTTACCTGACGCATGATGCCCCGCTCTAATCAAACTAAGCTAGTCATATAACACCCATGCATGCATCCATATTAGCTCCATTACATTATATACATGTACCATCCAAACACGGTGCAAACACCGCTCTTAAACTCTCAGTCGACTCATTGTCAAAGCCTTTGTCACACTTTTCTATAAAAAGCTTCCTCCAATAATAAGTTATTCACAATAAAGAAAATGCAATGTTTACAAAATGCATGCCATGATATGGTCCAACGGTGTCCCGTGTTAGAGAGTGGGTTGAATGGAGGGCACTCGCTCAATCACTGACTGCTTGCATGATGGATTGAATATAATTATACAAAATGACAACAATTAATGCCTGTTGAACCGGGGTTGAACCATGAAACCCACAATAATTAAACAATCATCACGAATTATGTTTCCTCATTTTGCCTTGACTTTGCTCTGCGATCAGTTTGAATTTCTTTACTATATATACAGGGTATAATGCATGTTTTATGATCCAGACTTCGCACAGAAAAGGTAAATTGAGCTTCATAAATGAATGGTATGATGGAAACGTTATCAATTGGTCATTATCACTATATTATTTATTTATTTATCAATCGATATGCGCTAAATATCATTATTCGGTGGCGAAGCTTCGATGGTAAATGGGGTACGTGCCTGTACGTGCCCCCCTCCCCGAACTTGACCAAAAACTATACAGCATTATTACATAACATATGCCACACATAGCATGTAAGGTGTGTCTGTATATTCCTATAAACACCGACACTTTGAGGCATTTTGTAAGTGCTAGTGTCTAACCCTGTATCATCCCTATCCTGGCTATTTAACACGTGTTACGCTTCCACAATTCTTCCCAGTACCATAATAGCGCAATATCGATTTAAAACTATAGCTTAACTTAGCGAGTGTGCATCTATATCGAGCGAAATTACATAGTCGATCGATATGTTACGTAAGAATGAGACGGGGACACTTTATGCTTTACGTGACTCAGTTTCTCAGAACTCCCAGGTCAATTTAAAATAATCAATAACAATTTACATCTAAATGAAATTATCAAATATAAAGAAAAATGATCTCGTATTTATCGTACTGTTTTGTTATTTTCCTTCAACGCGCTATTACCCAATTCTCCTTGTTCAAGGAGAATAAATCTACGCATAATTGTTTAATTCTCAAGAAGCTATACATGTCGGATTTGTTGAAAGTTACCTTTCCTTGATTGGTTGACACATATTTTTGTATAGTCTGAATATATTTTCCATATTTCATCCACGTAACGGTGATTCTGCAAAAGAAACGACAATAACACATTATTATGCTCTTGGGTTTGTTGGGGACGTTTCTCTATCTATAAGATGGTGATGATGATGATGATGATGATGATGATGATGATGATGATGGTGATAATGATTATGGTGATTCTGATGATGATGGTGGTGATGATGGTGATGATGATGATGATGATGATGATGATGATGATGATGACGATGATGACGATGATGACGATGTGATGATGAGGATGAGGATGATGATGGTGATGATGATGATGATGATGGTGATGATGATGATGATGATAATGATAATGATGATGGTAATGATGATGATGATGATGATGGTGATGACAGTGGTAAATGATGACGATGATGATGGTGATCGACAATGATGGTGATACGTTTGATTAATATTATTGGTTATCATTTTATAAAGCAATACTCTTTCATATTAAAAAAAAAACTAAATGAATAAACGAACATTTATCATTAAGTATCTGCTTACTACTTTCCTAGTATATAGACCTATACAATTACAAAACTACAAGGATAGCTTTAGCATATTATAAGGTTCGATTTCCTCATTTTGTCTACAGCCTAAACAACTACAACATCGAACATTTTCGAAACGTCAAGTCTCAAATAGTAAGCTGTATGTTTAAAAATTACATGTTTTCTAAAACTAAGTTATCAAAGAACATAAAATATCTTTGTTTAATTAAACAGGAAATTAAATCGGAGATGGCTATCTTTCCAAAAGTACATGGGCGACCAACCTGAAAATGTTCTCCTACAGGCGGAGAGTTATTCTGCATAAGGAAACGGAGCTCGAACCAAGAAACTTCAGCTGCTCCCGTCTTTCATCGATGCATCTTAAACTAGGCCGTCTCGAAATTCATCAGTCGATCACGATGTTAACCTCTTCGATCCCATATATTGCAAATCCCATTAGAGTATATACATGCGTCCACAAGTATCGCTTATAAAATGGGTTTAATGTGGATCCACCGCGTGTAGATGTTCTCACTGAAATCTCCAAACTTGTTGATATAAATTATTATCCATGAATGTTATAGTTGTAGTTTTCCCATAGTGATTGCGAAATTCTAACTATTTGTATAATATAGTGATCATGGGAAAAAGAACAGCGTAAAAACTTATCGTAATCATAATCATGATCTAACACATAATGACGTTAATATAATTAAATCATATACCTCCGATCGTATTCTTCCGCCAAGTCAATGCAAGTCCTCTAACAAACGAATGAAGACATGGAAGACAAACTAACGTAATGATGACATGTGATGTCTTAAATTCAGAAGAATGAAGTAAATCTCGTCCCAAACGTTGTAACCTTTATTCACATTTTATATCCATGGCTGTGCCTCGGCATGTTGGTTCATAGCGAGTAGGATAATAACAAATTTTAAAAAATTACACGTGGCGTCGTACAGAAAACTGATATACTTCATTATGCAATCTAATTCAATCGGAATTCAAAATGAAAAGTCACGTTTGCTACGTATATCCCGGCGTAAATTTAATCGCACCCCTTTTCACAGAACTTTTATTATAGACATAATAGACTGGTCTTAAAAACAAACTTTCGAAGGAATGAACCACATCGAAAAGCTAACGCGATTCTCATGCATATCAATGGTGGATGCTTAATTGTTCATTGTTTGTATTTTCGTGGCGGGTTAAACCGCCGTTGTTTGCGTTGCTCGGGACGCTCCGAGTTGAACTTTAAAATTTGTACCGTACCTGTAGATGTCTGTCCACTGTGTATATTCTCTCTGAGACTTTGAGTGTAATGTAAACGCAAAATACAAACAATAGTATAGGGCCAAGTGATTATTGCCACCCACCACATGCTTTCCCCATGACACAGGATTCTCCAGCCTAAGTATTGGCTTGCATGGGCGGAATAAACGGGATATGCTTCCAACACTATCTATAGTAGGGGAAGAAGGGAGGCGGGGGGGGGGGGATCAGGTTGCCCCCTCGTGCCCCCCCCCCTACCTCACCTCCCTCCACCCCCCCCCCCCCCCCCTCCATTCCGTGCTCTTGATCTCTTTCTATCTGTCTTTCTTCCAGGTTGAGTGGGATTCACAGGACAGCCATTACTTAGGCCACTTCCTTCTTTAAAAACTGGTGTTTTTTTGTTAAGGCTGTCGGGTAGGGGGGCAGACTGCCCCTGCTTTGTATAAGCTATTGGTAACCATATTCGTACTAAAACAAGTGTTAAGGCTGTCGGGTAGGGGCCCCCTAGGGGCAGACTGCCCCTGCTTTATACAAGCTACTGGTAACCATATTCGTACTAAAACAAGAGTTAAAGGGATAGTTCAGTTTTGGTTTAGAAGGCACTTCAAGAAATAATTTATTTGTGAGGTAATGCAAAATTATATTTAAGTGTAAACTTTGAAAAAGTACGGTACATGATTTTGAAGACATGAACAACTTTGTTTGATCAAAATCAGTCAAGAAACAGCTGAAATATCCATCAAATGTTAAGATTTGAAGATATGTTGGTCCCCAACATTTAGTCGGTAATAAAGAAAATGATCAGAATGCCTCCACTTATTCAAAAATATATTTTAAATGTTTTTGTTTGTTTTTGATGATCTCTCTTGAATAAATAATTTAACCAAACATCCCATCCACATTTTTTTTAATTTATTTTTTTTTGAAAATTACAAGTGTCTGGATAGCACCCTATTGTGTTAACGGCTATTGACAGCCCTGTAACTGTGCATTTTATATCCCTTTTTCCATTCAAGCATCACTGAATTATAAATTTATTTTAGTTTTTAATGATAACTTACATTTTTACCAAAATAACTTCTTACCAGAACTGTACTATCCTTTTGAACTGCCCAAATGAATAACTTCTAGTTTTTAATGATAACTTTTTTTAAACTTTAATACATTTTTCAGTTACCACAATTAAAGGGATAGTTGAGTATTGGTCAAACTTAACTTTAGTAACCAAAACCTGCACCATTACGGTACAAAGTAATAGTTATAACTTCACCATGCTCGAAAAGTATACACAATTACAAACGACTAAGTAAAACCCCTGTTATCATTCAAAAAGAGCCGTTACAACTCAAGAGGGCGCTATTAAAAAAAAAATTGGTTTTAGCATTTTTTTCATACAAAATTGTGCATGTAATGTTTGTTAAAATAATGATTAAATAGAGATATCATCAACGACTTTTTAAAAACCTATTCTGATTTTTTTCAAAGTAGTCTTTGAGCATTTTTTGAAATTTTTCTAAAAAGTCTAAATATCGCCCGGTGATTGCCGGTGAAAAACATTTTGAATAAAAATATATTTATGGATATTTCAGCCGTTTCTGAACCGATTTTGATCAAATAAAGTTTATTCTGTCATTAAAATTGTATGTTCTTTTGAATTTGACGGTCAGTTTTTCATTATCTCACAAAAAAATATCGGGGGGCACTTCGGGAAATACCAATACTCAACACTACCTTTAATTAATTAGTGCAAGTATAATTCAAGTTATCAAAGTTCAACGTGTACTGTAAAAGGGCAATTGTTTGTAGTGCTAATCAAATGAAAGTAATATCCAATGATACACAACAGGCTAATATACATAATGCGTACATTTCTGAAAATGATTTTATTACTTTCAATAAGTATACATAATGTTATTCATATAAATGTACATGTAAAAATAATACACACGCGGAGTAATTTAATCTTAAAGAAGTTGGGGAAAACTTTTCGCCAAAAAGTTGATGTTTACTGCTATTGCTGAAATTATCAAATAACTAGTTGTCAAAAACAACTTGAAATCAAATGTAAAGCCCACCGCAATCTATACGATCCAATCGCATCTTATAAACATTTAAGTATCTGAACTATTCTATATGCTTTAAATATGCACATCTTGCTTTTAGTTTAGATATGCAGCTGTCTATCAGATCGGAATCAGATTGCATAGTGTGTGTGGTGGGCCTGTAAATACTACTGTCATAGCGGCCATCTGTCTATAGATAGCAGCCAACCTGCCTATAGTGGCCACCAAACATGATCCTCTGCATTAAAACAAAAACAAAATTTGGAACCCGTCTATAATAGTGGTCACCTTTCTACAGTGGCCACTTTTCTTGCTTCCCGAGGTGGTTACTATACACAGGTTTGACTGTATTTTTTTATCATTCCACTAAAAAGTCTTGACTTCATGTAGAGAGTGCTAATGCTAAGGCAAAAGCAGCACTAATGTTTTAATTTGTCAAATGTTTTCTATTATATTTCCAAAGCTATTTTTAACCATACATCAAACGGGAGCTTTGATTTCAAATGTACAAAATATGCACAGAAAATGTGTATTTTAGGATCTCTCTCTCTCGGACAGTGGTGCAGCATGGTCTGTTTGGTTGGGGCATGTGAATTTATGGGGCTCATACTCTTTATGTATTTCTTATTTTTAAATGATGTTCCCCTTACGCTGTGCCCCCCCCCCCCCCCCCCATGACAAAAGGAAGTATGGGACAGTTTGGCAGAGACACAGTAATTAGTCAGCTCGCTGACCCCGTGCAGTATTAGCTTTCCCAAGCTTGCTAGCTCGCGATCGCATAGAAGCCATATAGAGCCTAGTCTATAATCTAGACCCTCGAAAGTGCCGCCAACGAGAGAGATCTGCACACCAGCTGTCAGTGTCCCATACTTCCTTCTGTCATGGGGGGGCAGTACGGTTTTATAGTATTTGTGCCCCCACGTCACTGCTCTCTTATAATAAGCTCAAAGACAATTTTCTACATTCAATGGTCATCATGCCAAGTGCAGAATTTCTGCACTAGTAATGTCACTTAACAAGTTAAAGGTCAGTGAAATATTAAGAAAATACCACATTATTACATGATAAAAATTACTTACAAATACCATTATCTATAGTAATAAAGAGGTAATAGGTATGGTGCGTTTCAATGTCAAAATATGACATTTGGTTAAAAAAAGAAGAAAATAATTTTTTTTTTTTTTTAAATAAGATGAAATAAAAACCAAATATTTTACCAATACGTATCATAGATTTGTGATATGATAAGGATGGGTAGGATAGAAAGACAGTATATGTGACCGGCTTTAGCAAAACCTTGCACTTGTCGGTAAAAATCAAAATGTTGATTTTCATATCATTAGAAAGGCCTCATCACAAGCTTTAATTTGATGTTTTGTTCTAACAAATTGGTCAATAATTGACGAAGGCATGATTGTTTCAAATTTACAATCATAAGTCTTTTACACACATTATGTGAACTTAAAATGCTCATTTCTCCAAGACATGAATTACCAACAAGTGCCGGGTTTTGCTATAGCCGGTCACATAGTCCGTCTCATTACAAATAACACTGATATAAAACATTTTATTACAAAGCAATGCTAGCAATAAACTTTTTAATCCTTGCGACTGTACATTGATGTTGAATGACAAGTTCACAGATAAACTATAATTCAAGTATCTGAATTTGGATTCAACAATCAATCAGGGATCAATTTTGACTTTGTTCACTAGATAAACAGTAACTGTTACCTTTCTCTGACACTTTCACATAACATTAAGAATGATCTTACAATAATATTGGTGCATGACTGAAGTCTCAAATATCACTTTTGGAAGAAAAAAGAAGAAAGTGTACCAATTTATTGGTCATTCGCCATAGGCTGCTCTTAGTCACGTGACCTCATGGTGACAAAATATTGCTGGAAATCTTACGCTTATCAACTATAAAGGGTTTGTTGGTTCTTTCCATCAGAACTGGTGTTGCATTTCAACTTTACCGACATTACAGTTTTGAGGCATATTCAGTCATTCACCATTGGCTTCTTGGTCTCGTTACCTCATGATGAGTTCTTCAATGAGTTAGTGAATATCACTTTGCATTTTTACTCATTACTATTAACGTCCATTTAACTTGAAATTTTCACACAACACCCAGTGGACATATCATATAACAACAATATACATTGTATCAACCACTCATCACTTTTTGCACATGTCAACAAAGTTACTAGATCCTTTCAAAACAATAATTAGCTATATGGGTGTGTTTGTTCTATCTATCAGAACTAGTGTCCAAGATATTACAGTTGCAGGGAATATTCAGTCTTTTGCCATTGGCTTCTCTTGGTCACGTGACCTAAGGATGTAAGATCTTGACCGACATCTAAGTGTGCTTTAGTTTTTTAGTCTATTAGATCTCTCGTCGCATATAAAGTTCACAGTCGTTGATGGATTCTGGGAATATTCAGTCATTCGCCATTGGCTCTTCTCCGTCACGTGACTTTGAGTTGACGAGTTCCCGTCGGACCTCCGGTGTGATGGTGGGGTGGGCGTGGGCTCGCAGCAATTCCATGAGGGCGTCCTTCTGGTCCTGAGAGATGTCCTCTTTGTAACGCTGGATGAACGCAAGCAAGGCTTGGTGCCACAGGACGGGCAGCTCACGCTTGTCATGAACGAACCTGCGTGGAATAGTAACAAAGAATAATAATGATAATTAATTATTTTGAAGTACCTATCATATATTCATTGCGTTTTACAACCTCTCCTTCTGATCCTGCAAGACTTCTTCTTTGTAGCGCTGGACGAAAGCTAACAAGGCTTGGTGCCATAAGACGCTTGTCATGAACAAACCTGAATGGAATAATACAAATATTTAAAACAAAAAATTAACAGTGAGTCAATAATGTTTTCAGCAATATCAGGAAACTTAATTAACTTACTTCCAACCATTAGTTACATGATTTATCGTCACTTATTTTGATTCACATTTGTAATATAATTATATTTGTTATATGTCACAGGCTATAGCAAAACCCTGCACTTGTCGGGGTCACATATTGTACCATATGCCTTCCACATTAAATACGGTCAAACCTGTGTATGGTGGCCCTATAAAGGAAACAAGAAAAGTGGCCACTCGGGCCCCCCCCCCCCCCCCCCCCCCGAACTCAAAATGGAAGTTGGCCAAATTTTCAATGAAGAGAAGGTGTCTATTATATGTTAATGAGACTGGCTGCCATAGTAATATTAGCATAAAAGCATTCATAATAATGCGCGGGCGCAAACTTCACAATTATCACGCACAAATTTATGTGTATGCTTCTGTTGACACGTCACAATGAAAAACAATATTTTGCTCCTAGTAGGGAAATCCCCTGTTTCTTGACTGTGCGCAATTAACTGAATAAAATTGCGTAACTGTTAGTACAGCGCGTAACTAAAATAATATAGATGAATTAAAATACTTAGCGTCTTTGGTATTATGAAGCGCAATTTTGCTGAGAAGTGCGTGTTTAAATGCCATGGCAACTGCAACACAAGTGAGTGCGCAATTACTTTAGCTTTTTGCGTAATGTGTTATTTTATCCAATGAATCCACGTCTGGTAATTTATTTAAATAAACAAATTCTGACGTACTACCTCAATTGCGTGGCCTATCTCTGTGGTTAAAGGGGTAGTTTAGTTTTGGTAGAGAGGGCGCTGCACATCACAATTTTGTTGTGAGGTAATGAAAAACTGAGTATCGAATTTGAGAGAACATGCAATTTTAATGGCAGAATAAACTTTATTTGGTCAAAATCGACCCAGAAACGGCTGAAATATCAATAAATATATCTGATCTTATAATTATTTGGGGCCCAAATAATTAGATGATTTTTAGAAAAAAATACAAAAATGCTTGCACTATTTCAAAAATTTTCAAAAGTATTTTTTAAATAGTTGTTGATGATCTCGCTATTTAATCATTATATCAATAAAACATCACATGCATAATTTTGTATGAAAAATGGTTGAAACCAATGCCTTTTTAAAAAGCACCATCTTGTGTTTTAATGGCTCCTTTTGAATGATAATAGGCTTTTTACTTAGTCGTTTGTAATTTTGTATACCTTTCGAGCATGGTGGAGTTATAACTATTAGTTTATAATGTTACTGTGCAGGTTTTGGCAACTAAAGTTCAGCCTTACCAAAACTAAACTACCCCTTTAAAACGCTATATGAATATTCAGTTGGGCTTCTAGTATTTATATTGTATTTCTGTTTGGCCACTGTAGATGGGCGACCTCTATAGACAGGTTCCAGAAGAAAGTTTTTCTCTGCAGTGGATCACTTATGGTGACCATTATAGGCAGGTGGGCTGCTCTAGACAGGTTAGACTACAGGACAGTCAAACCTGCTCTAAAAACTCAAGTGTATATGATGACATAAACGGTACCCCGGGGTACCAGACGAAAATCCGCCATTTTGTTTAATTATTTATTTAATTTTCAGGGCTGTACTGTGGGTATAGCGTGCATACAATCGCGCGCTGCACTGCATGCACAGCGCAATAGCTGCGGTACGGTTGGACGCAAGATGGCGCTACACAACGCGGGATACCGGGGTACAACGGTACCCCGGGGTACTGCGTGTGTCATCATATAAAGACCACCTGTCTTTAAAGAGACCACAAATCTTGACTCACTTAAAGGAATTTACGTTTAAATGAACCTGCGTATAGAGACCACCTGCTGATGAAGACCACCATTTGTGTCTCCCTTGGGCGGCCTTTAATATACAGACAGGTTTAACTGTATACGACAACAAAGTTTGCAAGTACTTTAAACAAAAAGTAACCAAAAACTGCATAATAACACTACAAACCAATAGTTATAACTCCACCATGCTCGAAAAAAGAAAAAAAAATTATTTTGTGCAGCGCCCTCTATACCAAAACTGAACTAACCCTTTAATAGGGGTATGAAGAGGTAAAATTAATGTAGTAATAATTTACCTCAAGAAATGGTAGATGATGGCATCGATGACCCTGAAAGGCAGGGCATACTTCTTGTCGCACAGGATGCGCAGGAATATGCTGTTAACACCGCTGTAGTCCATCTCGGCGATCTTCAACATGGCGGCCGAAGAGTGGAGAACGGGGACGGAGGTTTTCGCAAGGACGCTACCGACGATCACTGCTTCCCTCAGAGTGCATGTACCAGACTGCATGTCAAAATACAGAAGTGCATTGTTTTTAATTTGAGCTCAAATTTTAATGAATTAAAGACGCATTCAAGGACCACTGCCGAAGAGTAGAAAAGGGATTAGAGGACAGGATGCTGAGGGTCCGTGATTAGGACGTCTCCACAAGGTTACAATGAAATGAAAATAAATAGTTGTATCATGTAAAATTTAGTGAAAAAGAGCAAAGAAAATGGGATTCCTCCGGGATTCGCACCCGAGACCTCCGGATTGCTAGACCGGCGCTTAATCCCATTTTCTTTGCTCTCTTTCATTTATATTATATATTTCTGGTCAGTTTCCCTATATGTTTGAAATTGTATTATGTAAAATTGAGCATACAATGGTTCATTGTTATTTTATAGTTCGTCACACAAATTAACTGAGCATGGCTACCAAGAGTGGAGGTTTTGGACAGGATGCTACCGATGCTGAGGGTACATTACATATCCAAAATATTTAAATATTTTAAATGAAATTTAACTATATTTTGGCATCTTATAGTAGCATACAAGTATTTGAGGATAATGTCAACATTTTTGTGATAATTCTGGATTACTCACCTCACAAAGTGGAAGTAGGATGCCCTTGAAGAAAGCTGCTGGTTTGAAGAGGGCCTTCTTTAATGCCTGGTAATGGTTTTTAAAAGAATAGACAATGTATTTTATAAAAACTTAAGATACCATCAATACCAACACCATCAATATTTACAATGTCTACGACACAAAATACACAATATTTACAATGGTCAAAATATTAAAAAAGAATATAAATAAGAATCATCAATTTTAACCATCATCACAAAAAACAATAAATAATGGCTTAGATACATCGTTTCATTATTTCCTGAGATAGCTTAGCTCCCTCAGCTTAGTCCTAAATTGTTAAAGTGATCCCTGTAAAGTGTCAGATATTGCACAAAATGACATTTGAGACTTCAATCCTATATCAATATCATTGTAAAATACAATTGAAAGATTTGTGAAAGTTTGAAAGAAAACGAACACTGTTTACCTAGTGAAAAAAACGAATATTGAGTTCATATTTTATCACCGAATACTGATGGTCTGCCATACATTTGTCACAGTAATAATCAGCCGTTTGAGATATTCGCACCCGTGTATGATTACGTTACAGACGTAGTACAGAATTCATGGAATTTGTGCTCGCTGGGTTCAAAGTTCAATCTCCGGAATGTTCCCACGCGTGCTGCAATGCGGACACGTTTAGCTACAACAATTGTACTTTTTTTCAATTGCGTTGATTAACGCTTTTGGAATAATGATTTTCAATGATAATTATCTTCATACTAAAGGGACATTTGAAAAAATCAAACCCTATTTTATTCTTCTCTTACCATAAGCTAAACAACACGGTAGAAGAGAAACAAGGAAGCTCCAAGTAATTTTCGTGGATTTGGACACTTTACAGGTATGACTTTAATATAACTACTGTGCAAAGAATGTTGCCAGCAAATGACTAGCAAGCTACGCATAATTTCTATTCCCTTTTGACAAATTTCTACTCACCATGTAGAGGTGGAAATTTAACCTCTTAAATTCAGCGATGTCATCTTGTATCCTTGGCAACAAGATCAGGTTGTAGAATCTGACAAAGAAAACAAACAATAAGAATATAATTCAATAATTGTGATCAATAATGAGATAAGTTGTATATATATACACATCAGCGTCACAATCCACAATAATTCTAAGAAACTAAGGAATTTAGGGTTTTTATCTTTTTAAATAAAGATTCATGTTGAGCAGGTCATTAAGATATTTTTTGAAAAATGACACTTCCTAATTCCAAACTCAAACCTGTCTTTATTGACCACCTAAGGCAAGCCTCCACACTAATTTATTGTTCTACTGGCCCGTTCGGGCAAGTAAAATCATAACTTTTCAAATTTTACTTGCCCGTACAGAAATTTCACTTGCCCACTTACTGAGATCTACATGTAAGGAATTGCATTATTCTCTCGTAGATGACCAATAATTTAGTTGCCCAATCCGTCGGGCTACCAAACTAAACTGGGCTCCAAAAGAAATTTATCACTTTTTCAGAGCGACACACATTAAAATCCAAAGCATAAAAAGTAATCATAATTGGGCATAGATTAGCTATAATACTCCTTAGCAAGCTCATCTAAAAAAATTATTGTTTGCTTTAGTCAACCAAGAATAAAATAAGGTGAAATCGCAAGAGGTCATTTTTCAAAAATCACAGAAACTGCTCGCTTTTCGGGCACAGAGCTCGGTACGGACAATAGCCAGTCTAGTGGTTACATAACCCGCTTTGAAGTTGAATGAATAGCTATTGAAAGTTCTGAATAGACCGCCTTTCGTGGAGGTTCGCTGCGAGCAGTTTCTGTGATTTTTGAAAAGTGACCTGTAGTGATTCCATGGCATTTTTCTCTTTTTTGGCAAAAGCAAACATTACAATTTTCAGATATGCTTCATAAGGAGAATGGTAGCTTTTCTGTGTCTAAATATGAATCACTTTGATGCTATGAATTTTAGTGAGCATTGCTCTGAAAAAGTGATAAGTTTCTTTTGGAGCCCAGTTTAGATCATTTATGAAATTTTACTTGCCCGATATCAATTTTTACTTGCCCCGGGCAATAGAGCAAGTGCTAGTGTCCAGCCCTGCCTAAGGGGAACAAGACTGAAAAGTGGCGACTGTAGATAGGTGACATCCACAGACATGTCCCATGCTATTATCTTTCTTTCTACAGGAGATCATTTCGGTAGCAACAATAAGCAGGTTGGCTGCTATAGACAGGTGGCCATTAGATCAAGTTTGACAGAAATTGACTTCCACTGACCACAAACAATAATCTGAGCAAAGAAATGGCAAAAATGTCTCATGAGCCCACCAGTCCCTACACGACTCAATCCGACATACAATTAAAGGGATCTAGTAACTTTGTTGACATGTGCAAAAAGTGATGAGTGGTTGATACATGTATATTGTTCTTATCTGATATGTCCACTGGGTGTTGTGTTGAAATTTCAAGTTAAATGGAAGTTACATGGCCAAATAATGAGCAAAAAAGTGATATCCACTAACTCATTGCACTAAATTTTTGTACACGGTTTTCGCGGTCCTGTGGAAAATTTATCATCTGAACACTTCAATCGTAAATATCTTTTTAACGAAAGGGAAATTTGAAAAACCAAAAACCTGTCCCATGCTTTTATTGTTAATACGAATACAACAAGGTATGAGGGAACCGCTAGAATTTCAATTGGATTTTGAGAATTTGGACAATGTTACTAAGTCCCTTTAGGGATCTGAAGGCGCCTCAAAAATGCATATCTTGCTTTTAGTTCAGATATGCAGTTCTTCATCGGGTCGGAATCGAATCGTGTAGAGAGCGTTGGTCTTTAGAAGTACAGTAATGTTGCTGATTGATCACTAAGCTAACTAAGCCAAGGCTCGACACTCACACTGGCCCGCTGGCCAGTGAAATTACACTTGGGGCCAGCAAAATGTATGAAAGTCATATTTTGGTGGCCCGATCGGGCAAGAAGATTTCTTGTGTTCCTTTATGTCATGCTTCATCTGTAATCACAGGTTTGATTAGGTAATATTTTTAAAAGTTAAAAGCTCTTACTCATAAAATACAATTTTGTGGCCAGTAAATTTTCGCTCTGGCCACCAGAATAGGGGAATAAACTATTTCACTGGCCTGACCGGGCCACTGACTAAAAAGGTGAGTGTGGAGCCCTGACTAAGCTTTCATCTGTTCATCACCTTTGTGCCATCTTGGCATTGAGGTTGCTGGCAAAGATCCTGGTTGCCTGGTACATAGCAGCTGCAGTCCACTTGTCCGGCTCTGTGATGTACAAAATCTGAAAATGAAGAAGAAGGAGGATAATTTATTTACAGATATAATTAGAGGTAAGTGATTAATGGGCTCCCACTCTCTTTGATTAGCATCCTAACCCTAACCCATCAATCTAACTTATAGCCACTAAATCTGACCTACATGTATAGCCACTAAATCTGATCTATAACCACTAATCTGACCTATAGCCACCAAATTAGGATTAGGGTTAGGGTTAGGGTTTAGGGTTAGGGTTAGGATGCTAATCAAAGAGAATGGGAGCCCGAAAAGTGCTTACCATAATTAGAGCATAGCAATTACTCATCAGTAAGTAGAATCCTGTCAATAATCTTAATTTTGATGCACCCGCTGAATTTTAACAAAGGAAATCGCAATTATTTTCTATCCAAGCCAAGAGTTGACACTGAAGCGCAACCATCCGAAATATGTACAGTGAAACTTTCTTATAAAGAGATCTGGGGGTGTTTCACAATGATCCTAAGATGAACCTAACTCATTTAAGTTGGACTTAAAAAGTATGAAAAGCTGTTATTTCTATGCATTTTTTTAAAATAAAGTTCTTTTAAAAGGCATAAAATGCTTATTCAAATCATAGTAATATGTGTATTATCAAGGAGATTCCATGTTCAATGTAAATTTTATGAAAGTCTAAAATACTTGCATTCATGATTTTCAAAATGTACATTATTCCAAGGTTACAAATGGCTTTCTATAATTTTCAAGTCCAACTTAGAGGTTAAGTTCAACTTAAGATCTTTGTGAAACACCCCTCTGATTTATAATGCAACCCTCTTACTGTATAATTACTAGTAAGCTCAACTTTTCATATTCTTTTGTTTTGTACCCTGATACAATGAGATACTTGGTATAAGAAGGTCAAACTCATATCATAGTCCCAAGTTCCTTGCTACAATAAGGTTCCACAGTATGAAAAGTAAGCAGTGGTGATGATTGCATTCTTTTCCTCTTTTAAAGGGTACCACCACCAAAAAATAATATTCTTATAAATGAAAGGTAACATCTTTAGTATTCCATTCCATCAACAAGTTCACAAAAATATGTTTCCAGAAAAAAGAAAAAAAAATTGGAAAACGCATCACCATTCTAAAGCATGCGTCCATGCGGTCTGAATTGCGAAGACTACCGTAGAACACCATCGTCAAGCACCCCCAAGCACCTATACGCATCTTGCTTTTAAAGACGTTTCCATGAGATTCACCTCCATTATTATCCTCATGAATATTCCTCACCATTATTTGCATTCTTGATTAAAGTTTCCCGTTTGGACAGAGAGCGGGCGCTCTTTAAAAGCAAGATGCATATTGGTGCTTGGGGGTGCTTGACGATGGTGTTCTACGGTATTGTGTGCAGAGCGAACGAATCGCCCGGGATTCTATTGTCTACAAACATACGCGTGAATAGCATTGGCGCACTCGCAAATGTTTGGCCCGTATGGAACCAGGAAATAGTAGTGGTTCCGTAAGTGGTGGAAATTAATTGCTTTGTTTATGAATTACACAACCCTTTGCAAAATGTTGGGTATCTATTTGATATCACAAAACGGTACCAAAACATATAATAATGTGTTGTTCTTTGCCTGGTGGTCCCCTTTAACATAGTCATAGCCTACCAACATTCTTCAGTGTTTATCCAAAGGATGATTGTCAGGAACATTTACCATATTTGTCAGGAACAAGTGGGGGTCTGTCAGTAACACACGCCGATACACGTCATTTTCACACACATGCAGTCATCGTGTCCTCCATGTGCAATTGAAAAATCCACTTCACTCACAGAACAAAAGCCATGGTTTTGACCCACTTTGCTTGGTTTTAAAACTGGCCACTCAGCAGAATAATCCATTTTAAATGTCTGCATTCTCCATTTTGGGGGGTAGGCTCTGACTCCATTTCTCTTCTTTTGCAAAGCCAAATCGCGCAGCAAAAATACCCTTTACAAGCGCGTTCATATAAAAGTTGGTTCTGTCGATCACACCACCATTTATATTAGTTTGTTTTATTTATTTGTGTTATATCTTAAATATGTATCATGTATCTTCAGGAGTAGTTTATCAGGGTTGAACGTAAATTGTATTGTCATTTTCGGACCGTTACTATTTTTTTTTTTTTTAAATTAACTTTTGTTTGTTTACCGTAATACCGTAAAATGGGTTGTAAAATCAGAACAAATACGGCGAATTAGATTTGTTCAGCAATTCCTTTCAAGCCATGGTATTCAAATCCCCTAAACCTTGTTCAATTACTGTATTACAAACTTACTTGTTCCCAGGACTTGAGGGCAGGCAGAATCTTGAAAGCCTTGGGTAGTTTGCCGCTGCGATATCTGGACAGGATCTTGCCGACTCCCTTGTAGACCTGCACCACTCTGTCGTCCAGTTCAGGCATCTCCATACCAGACTCTACAAAGAAAGAAACAAATATAGTTCCTTTTATATTTGACATTCAAGTGCCTTTTTTACTGCACCCTGAGCATATATGGAATCGGTGCAATATTATCCTTCATTCAAACAGATTCAATTTCAATACTCTAAAACAACCATTTGATTTTGTAATGACACATGTGGTGAAATGCATTAATTGCAATTGTAAAACAGTGCAATTAGAAATTTCTCAGTACTCATTAAACTGCAATAATAATATAAATTTTGCGAATTTTGAAATATGACTATTTTCTCTTAAATGTGTGCTTACTCAACCATGGATTAATGGCTACCTCTCAATTTTACATATTGTTTTCCTAAGTACCATAGAAATATTTTGGCGAAAACAAAATCTTGAAACGATTCTTGGTTATGAAATTATGAGCTGTTGTTTAAGGGGGTAGTTACTTTTTGTGTTCGGTTTAGATTTGTACAAAAAAGTATTCCAAGAATAGATGCAGCTTTTGAGTCTAGGATTACTCAAGGGGGATAGATTAAAGGGGACCACCAGGCAAAGGACAACACATTATTTTATGTTTTGGTACCGTTTTGTGATATCAAATTGATACGCAACATTTTACAGAGGGTTGTGTAATTCATAAACAAAGCAATTAATTTTCACCACTTACGGAACCACGGCTATCTCGTGGTTCCACACAGGCCAGGCATTTGCGAGTGCGCCAATGCAATTCACGCGTACGTCAATAGAATCCCGGATGATTCGTTCGCTCTGCATATAGCGCCGCTGGCTCTGCTCGCATAATAGTCTGCGCATTCAGACCGCATGACCGCATGGCTGAGAATGGTGATGCGTTTTCCAATTATATATTTTTTTCTGAAAACATATTTTTGTGAACTTATTGAAGGAATGGAATACTAAAGATGTTACCTTTCTATAAAAAGATTATTATTTTTGGGTGGTGGTACCCTTTAACTTGGATTTACCTGACAGCTGAGTTGCTACCTCCGTCTGTTTCTCCGTCAGCTTGTCCTTAATGATGTCTGCCAGCGTTCTCCTGACTGGGGCGTCCTTGGACATGAACTGCTGTAGCGCTCTCTCATCCGCCTCATCCACATCCTGGTTACCGTGGTGATGGAATGGAACAATGAAAACATCTTAGACTCAGTGTCCAGCTCAAATATGTTTTTGAAAGTACAAGTCATCAAGGTATTTATTATAAAAGCATATTTTAGAAGTTCTAGACCAACAAGACTTCACGATAATAGTGCTCTGATATTTAGGTTCTTGATTTGCAAATAACAGCTGTTGAAGTCCTTCCCGTGCCACTTTTGGCACATAAGGCGGCGCCTATCTCCGATTCATTAGCCCTAGGCCACACGTCTACTAAATGTAGCGAAAGCTACAGAAGGGGGCCAGTCCTCTGGTAACTCGTGTGATTAACTTTCCCTTCTCCATTCTATAAATGCCGAGCGCCTGGCTAGAAGGCAGAAGGTACCATTTTTTAAGTCTTTGGTATGACCCGGTCAGGCGGACACTCTAACCGCTAAGCCACCATGCTCGGTCACCACCAAATACCAGCTGTACAACTGTGTTTCTACACACTGTTGCAATTGATTGGAATTGATTTTTGTTAGCAATAATTGGAATTGGGACAGAAAGAGCTTTTTAGCCATAGCTTTTTTATTTTATTTTTTTCTATCCCTGGAAATCCAGTGGCTGCAACTTTCTAATTTGTTTTAATATCAATTCTTCTCCACACAAACCAAATGTCGGTGTATTACCCGCTCCGGTGTATTAACCGCATCCTTAACTTTGGGGTTCTCCATGAAAAAAAAAAACGTTTTGATAGTATAATTCTTGATTTTTAGATGGTCAAAATGTGCCGAGGATAAGTAAAAACATCCTTCTTTTTCAGAGAGTTTTGGTCTCTGAAATATCTCTGAAGCACATTAAGGAAATTATGAGCCCCTTCCCCGATCAATCCTTAAGATTTGTTGAGCTTACCAGAAAACAAAACACGGAACACTATACATGGGACTGTAATAAATTGTAGAAGAAAAGCAACAAATACGGTAATTCAACTTACAATCTCATCAAAGAACTGGCCTTCATGTTTGACCAGCTCCTCTTGGTCTTCCTCATCCGATCCATCTTCAGGTCCAGGTCCAGGTCCAGGTCCCAGACTCGTGGTAGGCCTCTTGGATGTGCTGAGTCTGAAATTTGAGATGGTGGATTCAATACAATACAAATATGTTTCGTTATAAATCTATTATCAACAATATTATCATTTTAATAAGATATAATTTACTTGGTTATAACTTTTTTCTATTGAATCCTTTTTTTCATTCATTCTGTTATTTCTGATTTTAAATACTATTTAAAATTGTATGCAGTGGAAAAATTGACATACATGTATTTGCCTTAGAACATCAACAAATGCATGTTAATGGTTAGAACCATTATTTTTCAAGGGAAATTTTTAATAGCAAGAGAAAAAGAAAATAATCATACATCTAGTCAAATTTGCTCTAGCAACCACCATAGGCCACATGTATATGGTCGATTCCAACGAAAAGTGTACACGGCATGTTCAGACCTATTTGAATTTTTTTGAAAGGTCCTACAATCTCGATTTTTCTTTGAGCAGATGCATCTTGGCAAGACCTTTCGCGCCATACAAAATTTGTGACCATTGCATTTATATTTTTTTCTACAGGAACAAAAAACATGCTATTTTTGACCACTTTTGAAAAAAATCTCTTAACGTTTTTTTGAGCGGTTAAAATCTTAGAATGAAGACTTGATACGAATTGGTTTATTTTTACATGGGAAGTTGTTGCATATGTCAGGACTCATTATATGAGTTTTTGTAAGTAACTGGCAATCATGTGATTTTTGGTGATTTTTTACCTAGTTGTAAATTTTAAGCGTTGCCTACGAATACATTTTTTAGCACTCATAACCTTATTGAAAAATTCATCACACGATTGAAATTGTGTGCTCAACTTAAACCCTCATGTGTCTGCTATTGAAATGCATTATCAAAAATCCTAGTGTTTTTATTGTATAGCCGTCAGAAATGTCAAAAGCTGAAAAGGCCCGTTTGGTAAAAAAAATGGCATTACCTACGTATACACTTCATCATGTCGTAGCTTCAATATGTATGTATATTAGTGAGAGATAACTTAGTAATAGATGGAATATAGCATAACGCTAATATGTGCAAGGATTTATTGTTTTCAAATAATGATTTTAGGAGATATTCAACAAAATGTGTTGCATTCGTAAGTAACTTTTAACAAATTAAACGTTACTTACGAATACAAACATGACATAGGGAGTTTGATTCCTGCGCTGACATTATTTCAAACGGCAATATCACGTAGATATTTTGGCTATTTGAAGAAAATGAGCGTGTTATGGTATGAAACAAATTTCCTTTTCATGCGTTATAATGTTCATATTTTTGGGGCATTTAGATTACGAGCACACCAGGTTAAAAAAGTTACTTTTTTGCCTCATTTAACATTAAACGATCTTCTCCTCCGTGTTAAACAAGCGTAATCATCATATTAATAAATGAATGTATGTGTATGATTCGAAGGCATCCTTTGGCAATATATTAAAATAAAAATAACGATAGTCAATGCTTTAATAAGAACATTAATGTGGCATTTTATCATGGGGACACTCTGTATTCGTAGGTAAAATGTACTCGTAGGTAACAAGAAAAAAGTTAACTTTCGGATATTAAAGCCCATTTGTATGTCACAATCAACCTGATAAGTGTGCGCTTTCTAAATCCGACCAGATGCTATCATCATCTAGAGTTTCGACTGAAAATATGATTTATTTTGTTTACAAAGTTCCGAATACACAAAAATAATGATGTCATCATTGATTTTTTTAATCGGTTAATACAAAAAAGTGTTTAAAAACCACATGCATCTGATGGCCCACTATCTGCATCAAGATGATCAACCCATTCGACCCAAACAAGCAATTGCGGTTGTTCGAATTGCATTTTGGTATTTTTTTCTATGAAATTTTCCTTGTAAAACATATATCATGGAGTCTGTGTACATGGTATCTACGTTGACGTATGCACTATGATTTTTGGCGAACAGTTGTATATAAACCACATGATAAGTCGACGTAATCGATTACTTTCATTCGTATTCCAATCACACGAGAGATTGAATCAGATATGGCTCTTTATAAAGTGGGAAAAATACCGAAGAACACACCATTTGATGTCTTAATATACTATATAAAGATGATAAGAATGATATGTATAAAATGGCGCTTCATGTAATACATTGGCTCAATTTTGTTAAATTATTTATCTCACAATACACCCTTACCCCCTCCGAAAATTTGAATTGAAAAACAATCAATATGTTTCGCCTAACTTCCAGCTATACATGTACCTTATCCCAACCGTTCTCCCATTACCTCAGATATATACTTTTTGTATCTTGGGTAGATAGAAAATTCGATTATTTTTTGTAATATCGCAATTGTGTTTTAGTTAGTATATATAAGATGATACAACTTATTAGCATTTTGTTTATTTAATATTTATATCACATATAACAAGAGCATGTACACTGAAATTTTGATACTGTTAAACAGGTTATGATTGCTATAAAGATTTATTTAACGGCCATTTTTGTTGTTAAAAAGTAAAATAACGTAATTGAAAACAATGATGATGCCGTGTTGTGATGTTTTCATATGCTGCCGTTTGATTGTTTTAATATTATTGCAGCATTACATAATGTACACACACATCTCCAGGAACAACTTCGTTTATAATATTCTTGATAAATGTAGCACATTATAAGATTAACCTTATATTTTAGCACAATACAATAATATACTGTAAGACACAAAACTGGAAACAATACGAGTTAATCTTAGAAACATTCCAATTAAATTGGAGGGTTCGAATCAAACTAAGTAAGCTGTTGGGATGTGCAGGATTGTCCAATGTGTTTCATTAATATTCAACCCTTTAAGAACATGATAAGAGCGCTGCATGAACTGTTTTTTAGAAATCTCAAATGATCCTTTATTGCATTTATCAAACAGATAATATATTACCACTCATCGTTTGAGCAATTGTTTCAAATGTATGTTTGTCATTTTATGTGCACGCTGATGTACACATTATACAGTGATTCACCCAAATATCAAAACAAATATATGCCCTCTCTTTCTCAAATTCGTGTTTTTATAGCTATGTCAGGAGCAGTATATATTTACAGACCATAGGTATACAATTTTTTTGTTCGTATAGTCAAAATACAGTAATTAACTTTGCCTACTACAGGTATCTTTGAATATATGAACAAAATAATGTTACCTACGAACAAACTATAATATTCGTTTCTGTATTACCCAAATGTATCGTATCCCTAGAAATTCCAGATTAAACATTTTTCTTACATAATGTTTGCAATATCAATGATGTGAATACTATCGATCAACATTAGGAATTCAAATCTATAGTCAGGTTTAAATGTACAAATGTTCACATTGAATATATATTTTGTTTTGAGGACACCACTTATGGTGTCAGTGTAAATTTTTAAGAAGTGTAGCCGTTTTTGGGCGGTTGCTGAGGCCGCCCTGCGTGGCTATATAAAAATCATAAATATCTTCATAATCATCAACATCGTGCACTCACTCGGTCACTCGATAATTATACATAAACGTAACTCACCTAAAAACCGGCTCCTCCGGAGCTCCCGTCTTAACTCGCCCGTCCTCTCGCTCGGCGGACATTAACCTTCACTTCAAACTGTTGGAATCCCCGGGATTCCCAATTCCGACATCCTCTGCTCCTCGTGGAGCCATGCTTCTCTCTCGTGTGCCCGACAAACACACCGTTTACGGTACAAACAAGACACACAACGTGAAACACATAACATTTAGGTCCTATCCGAAACCCTACTCAAATGGCTTCCCAAAGCCTTCCCCTTTTTCGTTCCCGTCGACCCATTTGGAATCCCCGATCCCACATGCCCAGCCCCAAACCCGTGCCGGAGCGCTACGGCGCCACACCTGCGGCGCACGTCCGCTCCCTCCGCACATCTCGGATCGACTGGCAACGAAACATGGCGTCTTTTCCCGAGGTGCATCTATCTCGTGCTTGCGAGCCCAACCAGTTTGAATCGCCCGCGCTTGCGTCCTGTATTCCCAATACATGACGCCCGCACGGGGGGGACAAAGGTCGGAATCGCCGCTCGAGAGCACCCATTGTCTACCGCCGCTGCGGATATACGGTCGGGTAGACGCGAGAAAACCGCCGGTCAAGCGCCACTTAACAGGCATAATACCCGTAAAATCAGTGACGGCTACATTCCCCCTCGTTTAATAGAGCTGAGTTCCAGCATGGAAATCAGCTCAAACGGAAGGACTAGCCGCACTGATCTTACGGTATCCATGCCAGCAATTGATTTCCCGAACCCTCAATTGCTGCCAGGAACTGCCGAACCTGAAAGGGCCGTGCGAGTGCTGAATTGAACACTCGTTAAGGCCACGACCTAGTTAGTTACTCAATGTGATGAGAGGACCGCAATTTCCGAAGAGCAATTGCGTGAAAACTCATCAACTGGCTCACCTTTTAAAGGAACCCCTACGAGCCAGGAGTTGTCGTAGTTGACAATATCCTGGAAGGAGTAAAGGCTCCTGTAAGGATTCGGGAGGACTTCTTAAAGGTACATGTTTTTGTAACCTGAAGATCCTGCCGCTCCGTTTTGCTAATATATTTAGATAGGGATCGGGTCCCCTATCAACGAGGTCTCGGTCTCTTAGGGGCATAGAGGGGTCCGCACACCTCAGGCTCCTGGAAAGACCACCTGCAAAAACACTTGGACAAACCATATGGAGATATGACAGGAAGACGTGTTGAATTCCAGTGAATTGATTCTGGAATCCAAAACGAATCACCAACAGAAAGTCTTCCGGTCAATCTCTTACAATTAAAGTAAGGAAAGGAAAGGCAACGTAAAGCCTTCCTTTCCACACCAGAAACCAATTAAACGTAGAACGTTTCAGCCTATCACTTATCCTACCGCTTAGCCAAGATTCTCCAGAATAATCAAAGGATTCCTGTAGCGAGACTTAAGCGAGCAATAGACCAAACAAACATAATCCGAAGTAGAACGACCAGCATCCTTAATCATCATAACTACTACTCCTCAATTTGTATTTGTCGAATAATACAAATGAGAAGCACTCATTAATAATAAATTTTAAATAATCGGCAGACTGCCGGGACTATACACGCTCAATCGTGGCCAAAGGAGGGTTCTTCACTGAAGCCTGGTTGCCATTGAGGACAACCCGAGTCCTGTGCCTACAGCCGGTTGAGGAGCCTGTACACCCCAGCAACTGCGTGTGTTCTTCAGAGCGCAGACAAACTCGAATACCCTGGCGGAAACCCGTCATTCGGGGACAGTATTTTTATCCCCGATGAAACGGCCAGTTCGGGGACAGTATTTTTATCCCCGATGAAACGACCAGTTCGGGGACAGTATTTTTATCCCCGCTGAAACGGCCGGTTCGGGGACAGTATTTGTATCCCCGATGAAACGGCCAGTTGATGCACCGAAGTTGTCCGCTCCATTAATACAAAATAATTTAAAAGGGAACACAACAATTTAAAAAATGGCTTAACCGTCCATTCCCCCTCCTCAAAGAAAAACTCTTTGCCGAGTGAGAATTTCAGGCAGCCCAGGTTCCTTTTAAATTCCGAACCTGATCTGCTTACAGGGGTGTGTAACTTAATTCTTCCTTAAAATCTTTTTACATCAAACATCACCCCTGTATTCCAAAATATCACTAGAGAGTTTACCCGAAATATTGACTCTCTGTGTAAATAAATTTAACACAAACGGCGCGATTGGGATAAGAAATATTTTCCTTCCTTATCCCATTATTTTCAAATACCAAAATATATATCGACTAATACCATAAGAAAGGACTTATTTATTGCCTCTCCTACTAACAAATTTCTATCAAAACAAAGTGAACAATATCTTAAATTTCACTTACAAAATTAATCCCCATTTAAGGAAGACCTTTTTTCTTAAACGTTTCCACACAATGAGCAATGTGCCTCCTCATAAATCAATGTAAACAAATGTCCCAACAATTCTTTATACCCCAAATTAAGTCCATTAATGAAGGGGGAACATTTGTCTTCTCAACACCAAATTAATATCAGGAGGAATTTGTCTCCAGAATCAATGTCATCCATCGTCAAAGGGAGTTATTGACCATTATTAATCAAATATTTAACAAAAAGTCATCCCGACTTATGAAAGAATTTTATGTTTAAAACAAATCAAACCAAAGGGGGAATCATATCCCGACATCAGACATAAAATCTCCCGAATGTCGCACTCATTGAAAGGAATACAATAAAGTTCATCTGGAGCAATAAACCGAGAAATCTTCTCCAGGAAACTATTCAGTGTATATTTTTCTTTTATTAAATATACAAATATGTGCACCTTTGCCGTCAATGCGATGGCAGTGTCAAAAATAAGAAGTCACTGCATTTTAATAAATATTCCAACTAAAGACTCCACTGGCAACCTTTTTAATTTTAAATCAACACGAGGCCTCCTATGATGCAACCTTATGTCCAGTGTATAGTCAGCGATATCCAAAATATACAAATTAAGATAAAGGCTCACCTCACCTAGCCGAATGAATCGTGAACATCTCGGTAGCTCGTCTACTCCTGATCCGTCCTTATACGGGTGGATACCGCAGTGAAGCGTGACCGATGACACTCCACGCACATGATACAATGTATATCATGGCCGTCATAACAAGTGTTCGTCTGTCGATTGCTTCCCTGTAGTATAGTCCATGGTCAGGACCTAGTGTAGCGCGATCCGGTGTATCGATAGCGATAGTGTGGGGCTGTTGGTCATGAGTTAGTAATCCCGAAACCGACGATAATTCAAAATGGGCCTAACTTCTGCGTGGCTGGCTGTCCTGGGATGAACTGCTGCAGTAGCGAATCCCATTCAGGTGTGTTCCGCGACCTCTGAAGTTATGTGTTAACTATGGACGCGAAATCACGTAGCGAAGCGCTTTATTTCCATACCGAAAATAAAGTAATAAACCCTACAAAATACTATCTTTTCGCTGAGCGGCACAGCCTCATATCAGTCCATAAACATATTCTGCGGGTGTACACGGCGTATTATCGGACGTTAACTGCATCCAGAGTAATATCAAAACCTGCTGCCCGGGTGCTCCTGATACTAAAGTGTTTCCAAGATTAGCAAAGTCGAGCAATCGTCCATTACTAAAAAGGCATTACTTAATGAAGCGCGATCCTTGACTGCAAACGTTGGGCTTCCTCCGAATCCTAGTATAATCTTCTCTAATAACACAATAATCTTCGCTATTTATCGTCACTTTAACTCACAAGTCCAGACTCCTAGAACCACTACACAGTGAGGAGCTAAACCTCTCAAATTTGTCTACGAGAACGAGAACTCCTTAAATTAAATATGAACCAGCTCAACACCTTGCGACCCTATCAACTAAGAATGAACAATAAATTCCCATTAATCGGTCCGCTGGTCGGACAAGTCCGACCTGTGTGCATTCAGGCTGATCATAGTTATTGGATTGAAGTCGCTCCCGTATCCTGGCCGCTTGCATGTGCCCCGGTAGTGGTACCGGAAATGACGCAAAGACCTCAGACCATGTGAACCCGTCGAGTGGGAATCACTCGGTCTACTAGAGTCTGTTTCAATCCCTGTGTGAAGTGCTCGCGATGGTATTCAACTCTGAGGCTTCGAGCCTAAAAATGACCGCGACCTAACTCATAACAACTTATTAATTTAATAAAGAAACATTACCATAAATTGTTATGGCAATGAGAGTCCTTTCTCTCTAACACCATAACAAAATCAACCGATTCGCTTCCGTTGGTTACACAACTAACAAGGACGTTTCTATCTCCAGTGCCACACTAAAAACAGAGTCCTGTTGCCCTAACGAAAACCGTAGGTCCAGCGATGCACCAATCCTCTAGCCGTGAATCCACGAAGTACACAATACCCTATACTATTAACCCCCCGCGAAACAAATGCTACCTATCTCAACTGGAGTGAACGCTCAATTACTGTGAGCTATTCAAACTGCGAGTCCACCATAAATTATTCAAATTAATATTCTGCCGCTAATTTATATGCGAACGACAAATGACGAATCCACTCCAGCGATACTAAACTAAACCCGAAGTATTGCTGCCCCGAGGACTCAACGACGAACTCCTGAAAACTTTCCTGAAAAGAGAAGAAACTTAGAAAATAGGGTTAAACAAATGGCATCAAAAATATCTAGCAGAGAACCAAATTTTCAAAATAAATTTCCCCAGCCAAACACTTTCAACCCACTTTCCTCCCCTTTCCAAAACGTTATTTTATAAGAGCTTCAAATTTTCCTCCAAACTCTCCCAATAAATTCAAATCCTTCAAAAGCCCTATCAATCCAAAAAAAGACCCAAAGCACGCCCAATTTCGACGTGCCCTAATTTTGAATTCCACCGGTGTGCTTAAAAAACACCAATGACTTTCTATTACTAATTACAAGAAATCCAAAATTAATTCACAAAAAAAAACGCCCAATTTTCTAATGCACTACATAAAATTAATTCACTAACGGCTATCTGCCCTTCAAAAACAATCTAAGGGAGAGAATGCTGAATTCACCCAGTGTCTACTGGTCGTCCCGTCTGGTGGACTTCCGTCAATGTATAGAACACTAAAGGCAAACTATACAGACAAACTATACCCCTAAATAAATTCACGGCTACTTCGCCTTTATAACTGTACTTGTTTACTTGGAGCGCAGGCCCCAGTAAACATCCACAATTCAATAATTTTCCCGATGCCTTTTATAATAAAAATTAAGGCATAAAGAACCCCCGTATATTTACAACATTTCACCGATTTCAACACGATTGTTGTGTTGAAACAATATAGGCATTATATTAATAATCCATATAATGCTCCTCGCACGAATTTCACAAAGTTCATGCGAATGATACTAACATTTTATATTTATAAACATACATGCAACTACCCCACACACATGCATACCTGGTCTCAAACTAATTCTCTTGACCCCACTAACAACACTGAAACTCATCCGAAACACACACCCGATCTCAAACCATTCCCCTCTTGGACACCCCGGTCCTCAAGCTAGTTTTCTTGACCTCACAATCCAACACTGACAACAAATCCTGATCACACACAGGATTATCACATTCACAAACCAACAATTTACAGACTCACTACGAATCCAGTGAGCCAGCAAACAATCTACAACCAACAATCAATAATTTTAACGGCCATCTAAAAACCCGACACGATTCCCTACGGGTGGGCAGATGCAAACCGAATCCTAGTCATACTATTTATAAAAACATCGCATCAATCCAGTAAACCACATATCAGTGACATCACTTTCACGATATGTACTACAACACTCGCTTCAAAATAATCAATTCTCATCAGAATCGAACAAAATATCAGTCTTCTTCGACCTTACCTTATAAACCTCGCAAAATCTCAGCAGAAAACATCAACTCTGATAGCAGGCATAACAATAACACATGCGCTACAGGCAATCCAATCTCCCAAAACATGCATGCATCCGCATCGCAAAAACAAATCATGTACAAAGCCAATACAAAACGCCCAGCGACCAAACTCTCACCCGAAGTATTGCGCAATCGTTACCCCCCAAACCAGAGTCGTCAACCCGACCGACTGCATCAAAAAACAACAATTTACGCCTTTCTCTTTTATAACCCTATATTCACGAAACCCCCGAAACAATAGCCTACATTGACCCCCGTGCAAAAAGCCACGTTGCCCAATTTTCACACATTAAATCAATGCCTCAAATCGGCCCTCGATCGCCTCGTGAGCCCTACCAAAACAACAACATTTTCTAACCAAATCCACCGATGCAATTGCATCCTTTTAAATCCCCCAAACAAACCTAAATTTCGGAAATAATATCGCTAATGATATTCGCTTGTCTCGCAATGTAAAACTAGGAATCTAAACGATCACGACGTTTCGTATGCTACTGCAATACTTTGTCAAATGATAATATCGAATGTAGACACTCGGCTTTTTATGCTCTACCGTGGCTCCCAACATCACAATCTCGCATGAGCGATTGCGTTCCTGATAGGTCAACAACGGAACCCGCTGATTGGCCGGTGCACACGGGCAAACAACCAATCAACGGAACACTGGATCGGCCCGCCTAACGAAACAGCGTACGGTACGTCGCCACGACACTACCCCGAACAACCGGCCCACAACGGTTGATGCCAAACCCACGGCAGAACCCCCCTAGCCACCTTCTCGCTACAACGCTCATATCTACGTATCAATTTGAGGGCAGGGTGCCCGTATGTTCAATCAATAATAGTAAATATATAATCCATTGCGGATATAGTATCGGAAATAATATCGCTAATGATATTCGCTTGTCTCGCAATGTAAAACTAGGAATCTAAACGATCACGACGTTTCGTATGCTACTGCAATACTTTGTCAAATGATAATATCGAATGTAGACACTCGGCTTTTTATGCTCTACCGTGGCTCCCAACATCACAATCTCGCATGAGCGATTGCGTTCCTGATAGGTCAACAACGGAACCCGCTGATTGGCCGGTGCACACGGGCAAACAACCAATCAACGGAACACTGGATCGGCCCGCCTAACGAAACAGCGTACGGTACGTCGCCACGACACTACCCCGAACAACCGGCCCACAACGGTTGATGCCAAACCCACGGCAGAACCCCCCTAGCCACCTTCTCGCTACAACGCTCATATCTACGTATCAATTTGAGGGCAGGGTGCCCGTATGTTCAATCAATAATAGTAAATATATAATCCATTGCGGATATAGTATCGGAAATAATATCGCTAATGATATTCGCTTGTCTCGCAATGTAAAACTAGGAATCTAAACGATCACGACGTTTCGTATGCTACTGCAATACTTTGTCAAATGATAATATCGAATGTAGACACTCGGCTTTTTATGCTCTACCGTGGCTCCCAACATCACAATCTCGCATGAGCGATTGCGTTCCTGATAGGTCAACAACGGAACCCGCTGATTGGCCGGTGCACACGGGCAAACAACCAATCAACGGAACACTGGATCGGCCCGCCTAACGAAACAGCGTACGGTACGTCGCCACGACACTACCCCGAACAACCGGCCCACAACGGTTGATGCCAAACCCACGGCAGAACCCCCCTAGCCACCTTCTCGCTACAACGCTCATATCTACGTATCAATTTGAGGGCAGGGTGCCCGTATGTTCAATCAATAATAGTAAATATATAATCCATTGCGGATATAGTATCGGAAATAATATCGCTAATGATATTCGCTTGTCTCGCAATGTAAAACTAGGAATCTAAACGATCACGACGTTTCGTATGCTACTGCAATACTTTGTCAAATGATAATATCGAATGTAGACACTCGGCTTTTTATGCTCTACCGTGGCTCCCAACATCACAATCTCGCATGAGCGATTGCGTTCCTGATAGGGGTAGTGTCGTGGCGACGTACCGTACGCTGTTTCGTTAGGCGGGCCGATCCAGTGTTCCGTTGATTGGTTGTTTGCCCGTGTGCACCGGCCAATCAGCGGGTTCCGTTGTTGACCTATCAGGAACGCAATCGCTCATGCGAGATTGTGATGTTGGGAGCCACGGTAGAGCATAAAAAGCCGAGTGTCTACATTCGATATTATCATTTGACAAAGTATTGCAGTAGCATACGAAACGTCGTGATCGTTTAGATTCCTAGTTTTACATTGCGAGACAAGCGAATATCATTAGCGATATTATTTCCGATACTATATCCGCAATGGATTATATATTTACTATTATTGATTGAACATACGGGCACCCTGCCCTCAAATTGATACGTAGATATGAGCGTTGTAGCGAGAAGGTGGCTAGGGGGGTTCTGCCGTGGGTTTGGCATCAACCGTTGTGGGCCGGTTGTTCGGGGTAGTGTCGTGGCGACGTACCGTACGCTGTTTCGTTAGGCGGGCCGATCCAGTGTTCCGTTGATTGGTTGTTTGCCCGTGTGCACCGGCCAATCAGCGGGTTCCGTTGTTGACCTATCAGGAACGCAATCGCTCATGCGAGATTGTGATGTTGGGAGCCACGGTAGAGCATAAAAAGCCGAGTGTCTACATTCGATATTATCATTTGACAAAGTATTGCAGTAGCATACGAAACGTCGTGATCGTTTAGATTCCTAGTTTTACATTGCGAGACAAGCGAATATCATTAGCGATATTATTTCCGATACTATATCCGCAATGGATTATATATTTACTATTAAACCTAAATTTCTTTCCCAAAGTCCACAAAAATCCCAAATAATCCACAAAAATCACTAATTTCACCAAACCAACGGGGCTTCCCGTAACAAGGTGCCCCCAAACACCTTGTCGCAATAAAACCAAACCGAGCGAAAGTGTGCCCCCCCGCACGCGCCACGTGCTCCCAAAAATTCCAACTTTCAATTTTCATCAATTTTCCTTAATTTTCCAAATAAACACACCTTCCCCCCCATTCAATTTTTTGTTCTTTTATTTATCGCAGCGCCAATGTAGCCGTTTTTGGGCGGTTGCTGAGGCCGCCCTGCGTGGCTATATAAAAATCATAAATATCTTCATAATCATCAACATCGTGCACTCACTCGGTCACTCGATAATTATACATAAACGTAACTCACCTAAAAACCGGCTCCTCCGGAGCTCCCGTCTTAACTCGCCCGTCCTCTCGCTCGGCGGACATTAACCTTCACTTCAAACTGTTGGAATCCCCGGGATTCCCAATTCCGACATCCTCTGCTCCTCGTGGAGCCATGCTTCTCTCTCGTGTGCCCGACAAACACACCGTTTACGGTACAAACAAGACACACAACGTGAAACACATAACATTTAGGTCCTATCCGAAACCCTACTCAAATGGCTTCCCAAAGCCTTCCCCTTTTTCGTTCCCGTCGACCCATTTGGAATCCCCGATCCCACATGCCCAGCCCCAAACCCGTGCCGGAGCGCTACGGCGCCACACCTGCGGCGCACGTCCGCTCCCTCCGCACATCTCGGATCGACTGGCAACGAAACATGGCGTCTTTTCCCGAGGTGCATCTATCTCGTGCTTGCGAGCCCAACCAGTTTGAATCGCCCGCGCTTGCGTCCTGTATTCCCAATACATGACGCCCGCACGGGGGGGACAAAGGTCGGAATCGCCGCTCGAGAGCACCCATTGTCTACCGCCGCTGCGGATATACGGTCGGGTAGACGCGAGAAAACCGCCGGTCAAGCGCCACTTAACAGGCATAATACCCGTAAAATCAGTGACGGCTACAGAAGTATTTTTACACCCAATTGATTGTAAGCACATTTGTATGATCGTATCTCACTTAGAACTGACAAGGGACCCCCATATTTCGTGACAGTCACTGTGAATAAAAGGTTTTTGTTACCTACGTATAAAGTAAATTACATGTTGCTTACGAATACTTATTTTTCACGTACATTGTATATGTGTCATATTTTTGCGCACAAACCTAAATTTGATATTTTTGGAAAGGGTATTTCCCACTCTTTAAGATAGTGGAAAATAATTCTGATTCACATATTATTAAAGAGATTATGAAAAGTGATACAACCTCATGTTTTTAAGACAGGAAAATCTCAACACACTAATAAAACATTCGAACTTGAAAATTTATAACATAGGGATGTTTAAAACACAATATGTGAATGTATTCCATGATTAGCATCTTATAGATGAAATAAAAGCAAATGTTTGCATGAAGCAGATTGATTTGGAGTTCCATAATCACATTTTTAAAGCAATTCATCTGCATTCGTAGGCAACGTTAGGAAATGTACCAATAACTTCTCAAGGCCATTACCTGGCCGTTCGGAGAGATTAGTGATGGCACTTTTTTTCTAGTTATGGTTGACATGTCTACTTAACATGTGCAAAAGGATTAAACAATCAAAGCAGTTTGAAATTCGAACCTAAAAATCTGGCCGTGTACACTTTTCGTTGGAATCGACCATATAAAGACCAATATCTTGTATTCTCTTGAAAGCAGTTTACCTGTCTTTAGATGTGATCACCTGCTCATAAATACAATTTGTTTGTCTCCCTTCGATGGTCTTTATAGACAGGTTTGGGTGTACATACAGTATTGGTCAAATTAAACTTTCCACCCAAACAATTGTCTGCAGTAATCCCTATTGATTTTTAATGCAGAAAGTTATTTTCACTTATACTGTAGAGTGTGCTCAAAAGTGCAAACTCTGAATGGTTGAATTACTGACCTTTGTACCCCATGTTCCACTTCTAGTTCATCTTGCTGTAGGCGAGCTTGCTCAAGGATTTTTCTTGACAACTTTTCATCGACGAACTGATTGTAAAATCATTAAAAAAACAGAAATTAATGCAAATATATAATTAACATTATAATGGATTTATCGCATTCTTGAAACATAAATGGCACCTCCTGATAACACGTCAGCACAGCGCACCATCCCAGTATAGCTTTACAAAGCTCTGCTTGAAGGGATTACTCCACGGATCAAGTATATAACGTATCAAGTATCAAGCATAAATAAAGCAGGGATCCTTAGATTAGTATTGTGCCAGCACCGCAGAAATAGGGAGGCCTGAAAACTGCACTGCAGATAATTTCTCCTTCATATTTTGTTTTATTCAAGTAGTAAAGTACAGTTCCACACCTGCAAGACAAGGGGTGAACTGCATGCTGCATTAACAGTCTGTGGTATAATAAAGTGGACTGAGTTTCAAGACAGAAGGAAATGTCATCGCCTAACCTGCTTCCACAAGATGCTGAACGGAAACCTGGAAATCAAACATGAGGATTTAACCACTTGCCTACAGGAACCGAGTGGGCTATGTACAAAGTCATGGGGATTTCAGAATCTCGAAGGCAACAACCAAAAATAGCCAGAAATAGAAGGGGCAGTACCAACAGCAACGCATAAACTCTGAGGCCTTCGCAAATTCATTTTTCCTTCATACCAATAATGAATGGAATAAACTACTTCAATCTGCAGTGAACCAGCCCTCACTTCATGTACATTCCAGAAAGCGCTTGCTAAGGACCCTTCTGTCCTTAGGGACTAACCAATATGACTCTCTCAGACCCACCTCCATTGAAAACTCCTATAGATGGAGTACTCAGGAGGATTAAACTACCAAGTACCAAGTACTATCAGCAAGTGTTTTTCAATGGGTGTTGACTGGCTTTGTACAATTTAGATCAAATCTATAATTTTCAAGACAAAGGCCACCATCAAACAATGATCATCTTTTCAATTTTCCTCGGGTCCAAGTTTGAAACCACGTTTGCGTAAAAATCACCCCAGATTCCGACTTGGACCCAATGCCAAATTTAACACAAAATGACAAATGGGGAGATGGTGTTTGATGGCAGCATCAGTCTTGGAAAGGGTGGACTATACTAGTATTACTGCACACAATTTGTAGGCCGTAGTTACATTTTTCTTTGTCGACTTTCACTTGGAAAAAATCAATCCCATTTAACTTTTCTGCAAGAAAACAAGAGAAATTTGGCATCATTGTAAATGTAAAATTATTTTGATTTTGAAGCCAAATTTTGCTAATGCAATTGAACTTAGTTTGTCACAAACGAAACACGAGTCATGACAGTCAATAATAACTTGAACTTATTAGTACTATTCCCGTGGTTGCAGAAAGAATTAAGAAAACACTCAAAGTCAAAGACAAAGACAAAGTAAATCAAATAAAAACACCTTGTAAAGACTAAACTCTCTAAAGTTGTATTATTTTGTAATTTTGTAATTTCAATATGTAATTATAAATAAGTTACTAGTTAGTCGTAATGACTATTGATAGAGTATTGAGACTTGAGTATTGCCGAATTGCATTTGCAGCTCGACTTTGAAGTTGCACTTTCTTTGACCTCTTTGCATTGATCTGTCTTTGGCACTTTTGTTGTTTGCCTTTTCTTTGCCTTTTGAGTTTTGAATTGAGTTTTGGCAGCGCACTCAATCAATGAATCATCATGACTCAATCACTCATCTGTCAGAGTCAGATGGTCAGACTCAGACATCAGCTCATCATTGCCATTTGTTGAGCACAGAAAGTTGAAACAAAGTTAGGCAGGGCATGTGCACAAACATGGCAAATTAGAGGAAACCGCCTTAGACTTGCAAAGTCAAAGACAGTGTCAATGAATTGGGCCTGCAATTTGCAGGTTTCTTTTTCTTTACATGTTTCATTAATACACCACACAACCTATTGAAAATCTAAGCAACCAATATGTCATAAGTACGTATCGTGCAGAGTAAAATTTGTGTATACATTGCTTGTTCCTGCCCGTATGAAGCAACATAAAATCAACCAAACAGACGTTATCACACTGGTCACGCAGCGAGTTTATTGCACGATTCCGCACACAAGTCCCGCAACGGATTTCGCTGAGGCTGGTATACATGGAGCAACATGTACAATATGTGTATCAGCAGTACGCAAGACAGCATAGTCAGTATTAATACAAATATACACGATTATCAACAACACAAAACAATTCGATAGTACTTACGCTTTCGTCTCCATCTCGCCGTTTTCTTTCCTTCATTCGATTCGAAAGTCGAACAGAATCTTCATTTTCTATTTGATCTGCCAGCGGCTCATTGACTTGAAATGGATCTCCTCTCTTTAACCTTGTTTTCTTTGATTTTCCCATGATTATGCCAGTACACGCGCAGGTTCGATTCTTCCCGTATTGCGTAACAAGTTCAGAAGCACGTGTAAATTTTAAAGGGATATTGATACTGAATGTGAGATATGGATAGAGGGCGCTGCTAATTCTGAAACGGCAGAGTTTATTATCTAGGTGCATCGTACGCGTACGGTAGGGCCAGTGAAATAATGTATTCCCCTTTCTGGTGGCCCGAAAGGAAAATCGTATTCCACGAGTAAACTTTTTACTATCAAAACATTACTCTTTCCTGATCAAAAGCGTGACATGGAAGCCCGGGGGGGGGGGGGGGGGGGGGTACACTCAGATTATAGTCGGACGGGGGTGTGCGGCTGAGACCCCCGAACCCATACCCACATCTAAGGGTCATTTTCTGTAAATAGGTACCCATGTCTAAGGATTTTTTTTCGCCGGCGTCGCATGTTCGCTGTGTATTTCCCGCAAATGTTTTGGTTTCTATTAGCGAGCGTAGCGAGCTGGACAATTTTTGCAATTTCGCATCGGCAAATCCCAAAATCCCGGATAAAAGAGAGGAAATGAAAAAAAGAGACCCATGTCTAAGGTTTTTTTTTTATGAAAAGGGGGACCCATGTCTAAGGATCTTTCTTGAAAAAGTCACCCTTCCCAGCGGCACATCCCCGTATACCCAATATACGTGAGTACCACCCCCCCCCCCCCCCCCCCCCGGGCATGGAAGTAAACAAGATTTTTCTAATTTTGTCCATGTCGGGTTGAAAATCTCCTTGCCCAATTATTGGGCCACCAACATATGAGTTTTATATTTTTGCTGGCACGAAGTGCAATTTCACTAGGCCGCTAATTTTGTTTCCGCACATGTAAAGCAAATCCTAATGAATTATTCATAAGCAGCGATGTACATCAAGGGCTACTCGTGAATTTTCATAACTTGGATCGGGGTTAGGGTGAGTTTGAGGACTCGAGACCCATCTGACCATCGGCAACTTACGTGGCCTTTAATGGTCATGCTGTGGATTTCAACGCTTCGTATCATGGGTTCAAATCCTCTCTGCTTCTTTTCTTTTGCCATAATAAATGTTGAGTAGCGGTTTATTTAGTAAATGTATTACGCAGAGTTTTCAATAAAGTCTGAAAACTGTGGCTAACATCACTGACTACTTATGAATAATTCACAAGAATTTGCTTCACCATGTGCGGAAAAAAAGTGTGAGTGTCGAACAACGGAATGGTCGGTTTTGTGCCAAAAAAGTGTCCTAAAATGACAGTTGATGGAATAAGATTTGAGAAAGTAATTATACAATCGTTTTGAAAAATCATATTGGTCATGTTGGTGGGGAAATAAAAATAGATAGATTGATTGATTTGATATGATGATTTGAGTTTATTGTCCAAATGAATGGACACTCTTCTTTAACATTGTTACCATGGTTATAAAGAATACATTTCCATTTTTCAATAATCAAGATAAACTTTTAGTTACAACTGTTACACGTTACTCATTATTTTGCTGAGGACGTCATAATAATAACAAATAGTCATTACTTATCTAACAATGTATATTCAAAGTAATAAATTACGACTTAAATTTAAAAAGTATAATACTAATTTATAATACTATACTATAATTACTGTATGTTGAGTTTACAAGTCATGTTTAGATAGGCCAAGCTGTAGGCCTACATACATGTATAGATCATCGGTATTATATCGATGACATAGATCAGTTCATTCAATCAGACTTACAGGTGTGGATAAGAGGACGCTTCAAGAAATATTTGTTCGTGAGGTAATACAAAAATAAGTGTAATATTTGAAAAGGCACACCATTTTAAACTTTGATCAAAATCTATTTAGAAACAGACGAAAAATATTCGATTGGAATACATGTTGGGCCACTACAAATACAGCCCGAGTGGAGCCCGGGTGCATGGCTCGATCCGTCCATCTCTCGGGGATGCCCTGGCCAGAAGGATCGGAGCACCCACGAAGCCATATATAGGGGCTCTGTCCATGCATCTCTCGGGGATCCCCCTATATGATCATCCACGAAGCCCTATATGGGCTCTGTCCATCTCTGGGGGATCCCCCCTAATATATGAGCATCCACGAAACCCTTGGGGGGGTGGGGGGGGGGGGGGCTCCGTCCAGCCGTCTCGGGGAGCATCCGCGTAGCCCTGGGGGCTCCGTCCATCTCTATGGGGCCTCTCCTTGAAGCTTACCTGGTTAATTATA
>JBAMJV010010607.1:0-28912 GCA_037951105.1 Echinarachnius parma | reverse complement strand
CTACAAACTAATATAACTCCACCATGCTCGAAAGGTATAGAAAATTACAAATAACAAAGTAAATAGCCTGATATCATTTTTTTTTAAAGCCATTAAAACACAACTTAGGGTGCTCTCTAAAAAAAAAGCATTGGTTTCAACCATTGGCATACATAATTTTGCATGTGATGTAGGCCTATTGTTGATGATAATGATAATAGAGAGATCAGCAACAACTATTTCCAAACCTCTTTTGAAAATTTTTGAAAAAGAGTGTGAGCATTTTTTTTAATAAAAAAAAAAAAATCATCGAATATAAAAAAATTATTTTGGGCTGCACCATTTATTACGATTTGATAATTTTATTGATATCTCAGCGCTTTTCTGAACCGATTTCGATCAAATAAAGTTTATTCTGCCATTACAATTGTGCAGCGCCCTCTTTACCATAACTGAACTATCCCTTTAAAAGTGGACCAGATACCGATTTTAAAAAATTGAACTTTCTAAATTGGGGCGGGGGGGGGGGGGGAGGTGCATACGCACCCCCCCCCCCCCCCCCCATGCACACACACACACACACACACACACACACACACACACACACACACACACACACCCTGGCTATGGGCCTGTAACTGGAAATATTACAGTTTTGGTTCAGTGAGGGCGCTCTAAGAACTACTTAATTTGTGAGGTAATGGACAACTATACGTGTAATTTAGTTGGAATAGCACATGGATTTAAATATAAAACAAACTGTTCAAAATCGGTTCAGAAACAGTTGCAATATCAATCCGATTGCAGATTGAAGTAAATGGGGGTGCGGTTCGTTATTCCGAAGGTTCTTTATTCCGAACTCTCGTTATTCCGAACACGCACATTTTCGTATGAGGGTTGTTAGTCCGATAATTAAAATAGTCCGATAATCCGAACATGTGTTGCAATCCAAATGTTCGTTATTCCGAAGGTTAAATCCGAAAATGAAATTAGGGTTCGATATTCCGAAGGTTCCTTAGTAATCCGAATGAAATGCGATTCGTATTAAACCATTGGGAATCGAACCTCATTTCATTTTCGGATATACGAACCTCATTACATTTTCGGATTAATGAACCTCATTTCATTTTCGGATTAACGAACCTCATTTCTATTTTTTGGATTACTCCTTCGGAATATCAAACCCGATTTCATTTTCGGAGAAACGAACCTTCGGAATACGAACCTCCGGAATACTGAACCAAACCTTCGGAATATCGAGCCTTAACCAAATAAATGGTCTCATTATTAATTTGTTTCTGCGATTACACTCGGTCAAATTTGATAAAACATCCATTTTAATAACGGTTAACCATCATGAAGTTTCACACATCACTTCAATCTAAACTGGGTTCCAAAAGAAACTTATCACTTCTTCAGAGCGACACACATTAAAATCCAAAGCATACAAATCAATCATAATTGGGCGTAGATTAGCTATAATACCCCTTAGCAAGCTCATCTAAAAAAAAATTGGTTTGCTTTAGTTAACAAAGAATAAAATAAGGTGAAATCGCAAGAGGTCATTTTAAAAAAATCACAGAAATTGTTCGCCTTCCGGGCACAGAGCTCGGTACGGACAATAGCCAGTCTAGTGGTTACATAACCCGCTTTGAAGTTGAATGAATAGCTAGTTCTGAATAGACCGCCTTTCGTGGATGTTCGCAGCGAGCAGTTTCTGTGATTTTTGAAAAGTGATCTGTAGTGATTCCATCGAATTTTTCTCACTTTTGGTAAAAGCAAACTTTTAATTTTTAGGATATGCTTCATAAGGAGAATGATAGCTTATCTGTGTCTAAATATGATTCAATTTGATGCTATGTATTTTAGTGAGCGTCGCTCTGAAAAAGTGATAAGTTTCTTTTGGAGCCCAGTTTAGTAACTTTGATATCATGTGCAAAATGTGATGTCCAAACTATGTATAGTAGGCCTATACAATATGTCCGGCTGGGCATTGTGTGAAAAATTCAAGTCATGGACGTTATTATGGCCGAGTAATTAGCAAAAACGCAAAGTGATATTCACTTACTCATTGCACTTACTTTGTACACGATTGTGACTATCCAGTGGATAGTTTAACAATTATGAACACTTCAATCCTAAAATAATATCTTTTTAAGTTTTAACGAAAGAAAAAATCGAAAAAAAACAAATCTGTACATGCGTCCAGTGTCAATACTAATCCACAAGGTATGAGGGATCTGCTAGAATTCCACTGGAATTTGAGGATTACTAATTCCCTGCTAGTTGAGCTTTGGTATACTAGAGGGCGCTGCACATTTTATTTTTTTTTGAGGTAGAGCCTACTGGAAAACAGTGAGTGTCAAATTTGAAAGAGCACAATTTTAAAGGCATAATAAACTTTATTTTATCAAAATCGGTTCAGAGACGGCTGAAACATCCATAAATAAAACTATTTGTAATTGGGGCCCCACAATGATTAAATAATTTTGAACCAGCCGTTGAAAAAATGCTCACACTTTTCAAAAATTTACAAAAATTGTTTTAAATAGTTGTTGATGATCGCTCTATTTGATCATTATTTTAACAAAACATGCACAATTTGTTTAATTATTAAAATGGTTAAAACCAATGAGATTTTAAAAAGTTGAAACGGCTCTTTTTTTTAATGAAAACAGGCTTTTTACTTAGTCGTATGTTATTTTGTATACATTTCGAGCAGTATAACAATTCGTTTGTAATGTAATGGTGCAGTTTATGGTACTAAAATTCAGTTTGACCAAAACTGTAGGCCTACTCTCTATACCAAAACTATATCCCTTTAAGTAGGGCATGGATCACAGAAATGCACATTTTATCAAGCATTTACCAGTTTGTACATTATGTGTCAACATTTAAAGTTAGGCTACTAAATAATAGATCACGGAATGAAATGAATACGGGCCCTATACCACGGTCCCCATCACACCACACAACTACACAATTTTGTTCATAATCTTATTGGGCAATGAACGGAACTATAAATAATGCAGTGAATAAAAGGTGCACCTCTTTAGCAAATAGTTATGCGTGCTTGATTGATTGATTGATTGATTGATTGATTGATTGATTGATTGATTGATTGATTGATTGATTGATTGATTGATTGATTGATTGATTGATTGATTGATTGATTGATTGATTAATTGATCGATCGATCGATCGATCGATTGGTTGGTTGGTTGGTTGATTGAGTGACATGATTGATTGATTGATTGATTGATTGATTGATTGATTGATTGATTGATTGATTGATTGATTGATTGATTGATTGATTGATTGATTGATTGATTGATCGATTGGTTGGTTGGCATGGTTGGTTGATTGATTGATTGATTGACATGCTTGATTGATTGATTGCTTGATTGCTTGATTGATTGAAGAAGAAGAAGATCGAAGATCATGAAAGTGAGTTCATGATTATGATCAATGATAATGATTGATGATGATGATGCTGATGATGATGATGATGATGATGATGATAATGCTGCTGCTGCTGCTGCTGCTGATGATGATGATGATGCATGCATGCTGCTGCTGCTAATGATGATGATTATGAATACAGAATAAGAAAATGTAATGGGTGATGATGGTAATTATTTTCTGTCGAAAGAGGGCAGCATGACTGTATAATCAGATGATATTATATGATCGGTAGTCAGAAAGGATACCAACTTTGTACATTACATGGGGTCAATTACGGACATTTTACTCTACCCGGCCGATTATCTGACCGTCCAGTGGAATATAAATATGTTTCGGTCAAGATCGGTAGCCGCTAACCGCTGCATTGCAGAAAAGAAAAAAAGGATAGCCTTAAATGTTTACCCCGCACAAATAAACTGACCAAACTGACATCAAATGTAATGTATGCTTGTTGAAACGTCGACTCCTTCAATTTGTATGATATTAATGAGAATAATTAATAATAATATCCTCGATTTATATAGCGCCTATCACGATTGATAATCATCTCTAAGCACTTTACAATTTTATTATTACCCCAGTCATCGGATACATTCTGCAATCAATCCAGCACACACAGTGATCCTATAAGACACGTGTTTTACAATGATTGCAAATTGAAATTGCATTTTAGTTGTCAATTACAACTATTTGAAGATATATTGTTTATATTGACAAATTAGCACTGCAGCAACCATTAATGGAAAGAATCATGACTGAAAATGATACAACCGAGGAGATCATCCGACCATCATTACCTCACATTAATCAACAGAGGGCGTTATGTTCTATTTGTGACGCGGAGCAAGGCTATGGTTTGATGCAATAATTACCCCCAAAGAATAATTATATATAATTATTTGTATAATGCTGTTGTAATTTTGATATATTTATTCAGGATAGTGCTCTCTTGAACCAAATGTTGGTTTACTGAAAGACACATTTATCATATTTCTTTTGCGGTTATTATTTTACACTAAATCAGAGATCATTTCAATAACTCATCTGATGTTTGTAATATAATTTGGTGACTACATGTCAGGTTTCAGCACATAATTTCTCTATGTTTGATTTTAATTAATCCATTTTCTTTCCACTCCAAAACGTTGAATTTATTTACGCATTTTTACTTTAATATTTATATAATAAGTGCTCGTGGCGGAAGAAGGAGGGTACGGTATGTACATTTTGTTTATACACACGACAAACAGCATTCACATGCATACATACAACAAACAACCTTAAAGGGACTTTGTAACATTGTCCAAATCCTCAAAATAAAATTTAAATTCTAGCGGTTCCCTCAAACCTTGTTGCATTCGTATTAACAATAAAATCATGGGACAGGTTTCGGTTTTTCAAATTTCCCTTTCGTTACAAAGATATGTACGATCGAAGTATTCAGATAAGAAAAACTCCGGTGGAGTTTTGAAACCTTGTACAAAGTGAGTGCAGTGAGTTAGTGAATATCACTTTGCATTTTCGCTCATTACTTGGCCATGCAATATCCATTTGACTTGAAATTTATTAGATCCCTTTAAAGTGATACATTAACTTTGTACAATTTCTACCAAAATCACTCGGAGCAGCTTGTCCCATTTCTCTCGTACCTTGTTGTTTGGCTTAGTTATCGTGGTAACAAAATAATGAAATGGGGTTTGATTTTTCAAATGTCTCCATACTCATGGATATAATGAATTTGAGAGCGTATGTAGACCGTAGTCAAGAGTATCTGAATTAAAATACTCTCCGTCCATAGTATCAGAATTTGGATGCTTCACGGGAACGATCGGGTTAAAATCAGACATTGATCTTCTCTGTTTTCCCTAGCTGTAAACTGTATTATTTTTTATATTAATTGTTACATATCATTCTCAAAAATCTTACAATGAAATGGGTATATGATTTAAGTCTCGAACATTACTTTTGGGGGAAAATATTTAAGTTAATCGATCACGTTAGCATTCATTGACAAACATCTATTCACATTCATACACAATACACACAGCATTCATACAAATGACCAACAACATTCACATTCTTAAACACAACAAACACCAATCACATGCATACACACAACCAAAATCACATTCATACAATTGACAATCAACATTCACATTCATACACACGACAAACAAACCTTCATATACATGTGTACAGGTGGCAAATGATTTACATTTTATCATATTCGACGTTTTTGTTGCGTGTTTTCCTACGTTTTGATTAAATTTATAACAAAAACATAAACATTAACCCCCTTTGTACAATATTGTGATGCTATTTCCATAAACTTAATACAGGGCTTATCAGTTCCCCATAGATGGGTCAAGTCTTGAAATAAGCTAGTGTGTATAGTCAATGGGACGGAGTTATAACTGATATGTGGCACTTTTTAACGCATATAGGTCTTACTTCTTACAAAAACCAAACGACGACAAAAACACAGCCAGTAACACAATGTCTCGTTTACCACCAAAGCACATTTTTATTTGACGAAGGTCTACTGCACATTCAATAAAGCAAAGTACGTAATTTGTACGTCTTGTATGTAATTTATATTGAACTACCGAGTACTATATAGAACGAGAAACACCAATAAACTGCATTATCAGTAAAGTTATTTAGAGTTCTTATGCAAAATCGATAAACACACTCTTCTTAATTATGGGTATAGACATCACCGCAATCGTATCTCAATTTAAATGTTACGTTACTTATAGCATACTAAGGTGAATTTTTAAAGATATGATTCAAAGTATAATTTTGTTTTTATCATTTTCATTGTCGTTCAGCAGGTTTAACTGCAATTATCTCAAATTAAAGGGATAGTTGAGTTTTGGTAGAGAGGGCGCTACACAAAATAATTTTTTTGTGAGATAATCAAAAACTGAGTGTCAAATTTGAAAGAGCATGCAACTTTAATGGCAGAGTAAACTTTATTTGCTCAAAATCGGTTCAGAAACGGCTGAAATATCAATAAATATAACCATTTGTAATAAATGTGGGGCCCCACAAGTATTCGATAATTTTGAACCAGCCGTTAAAATTCGTTTTAAAATGCTTCCTCTATTCAAACATTTTCAAAATAGGTTTTTAGATAGTTTATCTAATTATCTCTCTATCTAATCACTATTTCAACAAACATCACATGCACAATCATTATTTAAAATGGTTTAAACAAATGTATTTTTTGAAAGCACCCTCTTTAGTTTAAACAGCTCTTTTGGAATGATAACAGGCTTTTTACTTAGTCGTTTGTAATGTTTGTATTCCTTTTGAGCATAGTGGAGTTATAACTATTAATTTGTAATAATTATAATGGTGCAGGTTTTGGTTACTAAAATTCAGTTTGACTATACCAGAACTCAACTATCCCTTTAACTCAAATTGTGAACATCGTTTTATACGTTTTGTTTTGATCTGATTTGATTGATTCATCTTATTTCAACACAATTATTCACATAATATGAAATTATTATGTAAATAATACAGAAAGAAATACATTAATTGAATGCTGACTATAAACATGTATAAAATATAACAGTATTACAGATTAATAATCATAATAATACAGTTTGTAATATTAATGGATATACATACTTAACATCTTTCAAAACAGTAATTGAGAAGGCAAACAAAATTCGAAATTCCAATATTAACATCAGTGATTAAGGCTATAAAACGTTACAAACTATAAAAAAAGAGGGGAAAATGGAATTAAATGTTGAAGTCATAATTTTAAAGCTAAATCAGTCTTTAATATAAGATGTATCCCTAACATGCTAACAATGTCAATATAAATATAAAGTTTTAACAAAGATGACGTGAAAAAGGTATGTCAGCAATCAATATCAAAATAACTTCATATCCGAAATAGTTTTTTGTTAAAGCTAAATAGCATGCAGTTTTGGGAAACGCCCGTGTAACAACTAAAGGCGGGTTTGCGGGCTGTGTAATTTGGTCCAATCTTAGTGGTGCGCATGGAACTGTCAGCTTATATACATTTAGGCAATGCATCATAAATCATTCTTATACAATTTCAACAATATTGATCAATTATCTAGGCCATACATGTTTCCATAGATACCTTTCACAATGCTGCATTTTAGCTTTAATAAAATGACGTCGTTCAATAATTACGCCAGACCTCATTGCTACAATTTGACACAACATAAGCATAAGTTTAGGTTTACTGACTTGCTTACAACTGCAATCATTACAACTTGATTGTATAAATTGATACATAGCACATGAACGCCTATTTAAATACAGCAAAGCAATAACATACATGTAATGTTGACTACAAAATGTAAAGGGGGATACTACATAAACAAAACTTAGGGTACAGTTCGGGTGCAAGACGCGGCATCCCAAATTCGGGCCCAAATTGGGGTATTGGCACATTCAAGTGGCGCGGACAAGGCAAATAGAGGACGCTAGTCATATTACGCGCGCGCTACGCACGAGACGCGCCGTCTGTACAAACTAATGGTATCCCCTTTTAGCAGCACGTTCGTTCTAGCCTATTTGACTGTCATGGCGCGGCCCAATGCGGGCGGCTGAGTAATTTTTTCCCCGGCCCTCTATATGTCTTGTCCGCGCAACTTTAAGTGCACCCCATAGAGAGCAGACTATTTTTGGGTGCAAAACTGCACCCTTAAAGGTGCTGCAGTTGTAATCGTGTTGCACCTACAGTATATAAGCTTAAAGGGGGTAATTCAGTTTTGGTATAGAGGGCGCTGCACATCACAATTTTCTTGTGAGGTAATGCAAAACTGAGTGTCGAATTTAAAGGAACATGTAATTTTAATCACAGAATAAACTTTATTTGGTCAAAATCGGTTCAGAAATGGCTGAAATGTCAATAAATATATCCGATCGTAATAAATTTGGGCCCCAAACATGCCAAATTTATTCAATGATTACCAAAAAAAAATATGCCTACACTTTTTCAAAAATGTTCAAAAGCGGTTTTTAAATAGTTGCTGATAATCTCTCTATTTAATCATCATTTCAACAAAACATGACATGCATCATTTTGTATGAGAAATGGTTGAAACCAATGCCTCTTTAGAGAGCGCCATTTTGTGTTTTAATGGCTCTTTTTGAATGATAACGGGCTTTTTACTTAGTCGTTTGTATTTTTGTATACTTTTCGAGCATGATGGGGTTATAAATATAAGTTTGTAATGTTACTGTGCAGGTTTTGGTTACGTTCAGCTTTAACAAAACTGTACTTCCCCTTTAAGGTGCAACTTTGAACTATTATTTCGTAGTGTGTAGCAATACAATTGATTTTAACATTCATTGACAAATTAAAGACAAATTGTCATTTAATAAGTCTCTGATAAGTAATGAATGATTGTTCCATCCATTTTGCAACGATACAATCTGCAAATAATAGGAGTAACAGTTGTAACCAGTTAGAAATAAACATCTTAATAATCCATCCATTCTTATCAAGTAGATGCATACAACAACAAGTATTTTGATGTTGTCTTGACAAAAAAAAAATCTTTTGCAAATTTGTGAAAAGTGTAAGCACTTTTTTTCAACCGCATGTTAATAATAATAATAATATGAACATTTAAATAGCGCAACTACTATAAATATATACTCTACTGCGCTTAGATAATTATTTAATTTATTATTACCCATGGTCATCAGGTAGGCCTACATTTAAAACCAACACAATGATATTGCGTACTTTCTCAACTCCCCGGGGAGCATACTAGCCGAGCTGCCACTGATGAAGTTCAAAATTATTGAATTATTTTGGGCCCCCACAATAGGTACAAGTTTGATTTACATCTGACATTCAGTTCTTGAGATGTTGCCATTGCAAGCTATTTTAGCATGTATTTATAGAGTCCTATGACCTTGATCTTTGACCTCAAGACCTCCAAATTGTATGGCTTTATTGGCTCCCTAAGATACAGATTCAGGTACCCAAGTTTGATCGACATCTGACATTCAGTTCTTAAGATTTTGCCATTGCCAGCTATTTTGCATGTATTTATTGAGTCCTGTGACCTTGACCTTGACCTTTGACCTCATGACTCCAAAATTGTACGGTTTCGTTGGCTTTCTAAGATACATTCACATACCAATTTTGGTTGAAATTTGACATTCGGATTTGGGGATTTTTCCATTACAAGCTATTTTGCATATATATTATGGCCTGTGACCTTTACCTTTGACCTCATGACCCCCAAAATCTAACCAGATCATTTTAACCCCAATATGTTCACTCATACCGAGTTTGAAATTGATCTGTCAAACGGGACGGACGGACGGACAACCCGAAAACATAATGCCTCCGGCCACTTCGTTGGCGGAGGCATACAAAACTATAGAAAGTTCACGCAAACTTACGACACGCAAACTTATCTACGTACATACTTACTTACTTACTTTCTTACATACTTACTTATTTACTTAGTTATTTACTTAATTACTTGCTTAATAACTTTCTTAGGAACTTACAAGATATATTATATTGAAAAATCAACACATTTATATCGAACATTTAATCTGAAAGTCACGATTTGAGTGGTGGTAGGCATATCCAATGTCATGTTTAAACACGGTGCCACCAAACATATATAGGTGGAGAGAGGGGGGGGGGGGGGGGGAGGGAGGGGGCAAGCAAACAATTGATTACAGTGCATGACAGGTGCATCAGACAGGTTGATATACTATAAACTTGATAAAGTTTATAACAGACTACATGTTCTACTACTAAAATTTGCTCACATTTGTGCTATGTCATCATAATTTTTATCAACAATATGATGCAGAAGGGAATATCACGGTGAGAAGAACAAAAACGTATTACAATATGTGTTTACTAATCTATTCGGCGAAGGCGTCTTAGTAGAGCTCTTGTAAGTCATTCGGTTAAACTTGCCCTTTGAGGAAGCTTCTGCTGGGTGACCATGGGAATAAGATGAGGCATCTTGATTCTTTTCCCTGGTAAGCATTGATTATTAACAAAACATTTCCTTTCATTTCCTTTCTTACAACGGACATGAGAGTTGTGAGATATGCACGTTATAAATACGATATTATTACCATATTATAAATTTTACTAGGAGCATTGCAATTACCATCATGAGCACGTGGATTACCGCATCCTTCTCCTTGATCGTATTATCTGGAAAAAAGATAAATAAATGCCACATTTTGTATATTATTATTCACGGGCATTTTGAAATATAACATGTTGGTGACTAGTTAATAGAAAAGAAAAGATGCACTGATAGACAAAAATATTACATTAAGCATGTAAAATAAACATAGTATCTCCTTCTGATCCATATGAGGAACTTTTTTACAGTATATTTACAGTGTGTCTCAACAAGAATGGTTTTGGTGAACATTTTTTGTTAAGGTGTGGAAGTAATTTGAATAAAAAAACATACATATTTGATGGCATATTAACACAAATTTATCAGGCATCCTGATCGTTTTTCTCTCAACTAAATTTATCAGTCGTGAGATATGGTCATTTGTTTGCAATAATTTCGAAATCCACTTTGTGTCAATTTAATGTACATGCAGTGCGTTACATAAATACCAATGTGTAATTATTTTTTAGAGCAAAAATGTAGCATGTATTAAATAATTATTCAATTGGCCGAGTATGGTACTTAAATGTGTAACAATGTCTAAATTCCGCAATAGATTTCCCGCCTTTTGTTGGATCAACAGAGGCTTTATAAAATCTTCAAAGATTCGTCTACTTGGAGTAGTGCTTGAACATAAATGTGTATTATTACAATGCGAGCATATGCTATATTTTATATAAGTTATCCCTTTAGGAAACTCTCTTTATGGTCTCAATGGTCAAACACAATGCCTGACAAATGTCTTCTATCAATCAAAGGAAAATAGTAACAAGGCAAACGCCTTTTGCTTTGCGACACCATTCTGAACTGTCAAAAGTGCAAGGAATATGAGGCAATCAGAATCCTGAATCAAGGTCAATTTGGAAGAAATCTATCTAGAAAACTTGCTTCTGGGGGAGTATTGTACCATATTTCACCACCGTTAACCCTTCCAGCATCAGCAATGGCAAATATAATTGTACTCTAGCCATTATTACATCGTTATAATATGATAAGAGTTAAGGAGAAGACCAAATGTTTGCAACAAATTTCCAACGCCATATTAAGCGCAAACACACAAATCGACAAAAGGTTTTTTTTTTCGTATACAAATATTCTTAATTTGAGATCCACTAAAGGAAAAAATGAAATCATAACTCTTCCGTTGTAATAATTATGGTACCAAATAACATAAGAAACTATCATACCATATTCTGATATTTTTCCTGACTGTACCATTACATTCTTTTTGAGAGACATTACACAGAGCGTATTAAAAAAAGCGTTACACTTTTGAACATTTTTTCAAAATTACATTTGTATATATTTAGAAGATTTTATCATGGTGATGGATGCCAAATGGTCTCATCTATCAAGTGCCACTAACAAAACAAATTTTCGTTCACGCTTGGGCGAACACTGACTGTTTTTGTACAGAGTGTCAAAAATGGCTTGCGCCAATTTGAAAGAAGGGGGACAATTAAACCAGCAGACCGAATAGGTACTCCCATTCAAACAAATCGCTCTTTGCCATGCATTTAAGATTATTTTATGATAGTGTAATCATTTTGGGCAATTTTCTATAATAATTTAAATGATTTCATTGCTTTATGCATGGGTTAGAATAAATAAGACATAGATTGATAGATAATAAAATGATTTGCATTGTTAATGACATAATTTCCAGCCTGTCCTCATTAACAATGCAAATCATTTCATTGAGTGTGACCCAGAAGCATGCATGAACGAATATTCATGTTGATAGATTGATGGGTTGATTGATTGGATTGATAGATTGATGGATTGATTGATGGATTGATTAATGGATTGATGGATTGATAGATTGATGGATTGATTGATGGATTGATTAATGGATTGATGGATTGATGGATAGATGGATGGATGGATGGATGGATTGAAGGATGGATGGATGGATGGATGGATGGATGGATGGATGGATGGATGGATGGATGGATTGATTGATTGATTGATGGATTGGTGGATTGCTGGATGGATTGATCGATTAAATGATGGATTGATGGATGGATTGATTGATTGATTGATTGATTGATGGATTGCTGGATTGCTGGATGGATTGATCGATTAAATGATGGATTGATGGATGGATTGATTGATTGATTGATTGATTGATGATTGATGGATGGATTGATTGATTGATTGATTGATTGATTAATTAATTAATTAATTAATTAATTAATTAATTAATTAATTAATTGATTGATTGATTGATTGATTGATTGATTGATTGATTGATTGATTGATGAATCGGTTCAATGATTTGAAGATTAATTGATTTGGTACTTTTTGAATGAATGACTGGCATGTGGTTTTGATGTGTCTGTGCTTTCAAAAAGAACTTGAAGTAATTACCCATTATTGATTCTCACCCATGCACATAATACAATGGAATCAGTTAAATTATAGAAAATTGCCCCCAAATTAGTACACAATCAAAAAATATTATTAAATTTATGGCAAAGAGCAATTTGTTTGAATGGGAGTACTTATTCAGTCTGCTGGTTTAATTGTCCCTCTTCTTTCAATTTGGCGCAAGCCATTTTTGACACTCTGTACAAAAACTGTCAGTGTTCGCCCAAGCGTGAACGAAAATTTGTTTTGGTAGTGGCACTTGATAGATGAGACCATGGGGCATCCATCGACATGAGAAAATCTTATAAATATATAAAAATGTAATGCTGACAATTTTTTTCAAAAGTGTAACGCTTTTTTTTATACGCCCGGTATAGTGCTAAATGTACAACACAACACATTTATATTTGTGACATAACAATACAAACACATCTTGTAATTGTTTTTTAGTTCAATTGCAAGACTAGTTACCAATTTTGATTCAAGTGTATTTCATATTTTGCAATATATTTTGACATGAATTAATGTTCGTATTATTCAAAGTGATTCAATATCCCAATTGCACTTCTCTCTATCATTATATCAATATCAAAAATGTGGAATTTAAATGTCTTCTTACTTAATTGATTGTTATCCTCGCTCTGCTTTTGGTTCGTAGGGACTAGTTGATGCAAAGGTGAAATATGCAATGAAAGAAAACATAGTTTAAAGGGATAATACATTTTTGGTTAGGCTGAGCTTTAGTAAACCAAACCTGCACAACAACATTACAAACTAACAATTATAACTCCACCATGCTCAAAAGGAATAGAACATTACACATGACTAAAGGCCCAGTCCCATACTGACGATTTTCACGGCGACTCGCAACGACTCGCAACGATTTACTAGAACGAATCGACTCGATTTAGCCACGATTTAACAACGAATTGGGAAGAATTGTACGGCGACTCAAGACGAATATTCGTTCTTCGTCGTTGTTCGACGAGTCAGCTCGTCCTTCTTTTGTCTTTAACCATTGCGGTAGAAAAATCGTGGCAGAAAAAAAGTTGTGGTCCCATAGTGGCGATTTTTGCGGCGACTCGCAACGAATTATCATTCGTGGAGAAAATCGCTTGAGTCGGCGCGAGTCGTTGTAGCTCGTTGCGAGTCGTTGTAATTCGTTCTGCGAACCGTTGCGCATCGCGAAGAACGCCATAAATCGTGTTAGCACAACGAATGTTTTGGGACTGTTCAAAACTATCGCCATGTCGCGACGATTTCCTTTCATTCTTTTTATGGAACAATAGGGCAGTGCACCATATGAACAATCGGACTTGTTTGAGTCAGTTCCACGGGCGTAGATCTGTCATTGATACCTTTCAACAGGGGGATGATCTATTCATTTACTCCCCCCCCCCCCCCTCGTGATGAATAGGTATTACGTAAGTCTCTACGCCCATGGTCAGTTAAAAAACGGACAGCGGCGATCTTCACAACGAAGCGATACGACTCGCAACGAATTGCAACGATGTGGAACGACTTGACACGAATATGCAACGGTAAATACAATGATTTTTAGTGAAAATCGTCGTGGCGTGGCGATTGTTTTGAACAGTTGAAGACGGCGATTTTCACGATTTTCTTCACGATGCGCGACGGTTTTGGGGGAAGAACCGATACGATGTAACACGACGCAACACGACCTAAGCGATTTTCTCGACGAATGTCAAATCGTTGCGATTCGCCGTGAAAATCGTCAGTATGGGACTGGGCCTTTAGTAAAAAGCCAGTTATCATTAAAAAGGAGCCACTAAAACCCATAAAACACATAAAGGCGCTCTCTAAAAAAGGCATCGGTTTCAACAATTTTTGTTACAAAATTATGCAAGTGATGTTTTGTTGAAATAATGATTTAATAGACAGATCATCAACTTTATAAAAACCTCTATAGACATTTTTTTTAAAATGCAAGCAATTAAATAAAAAATCATCGAAGATTTATTCCGATAGGATATATTTATTGTTATTTATGCCGCTTCTGAACCACTTCTGATCAAATAAAGTTTATTCTGTCATTCAAATTGGATACTCTTTCACATTTAACACTCAGCTTTTCATTATTTCGCTAACAAATATTTCGTGCAGCGCCCTCTATTCCAAAACTGAACTATACCCTTTTAACACTATAGAGTGTTCCAGAAAAACGAAACCGGATTTCATGGCAGAAATTTTCTGTCATAATGAATAATTTCTTGGATAAGATATACATGTATGAAAAGCTCTGTTCCTCTTCTTTCAATTGATGTACAACTTATGGTACATAGTTCACGCATGACTGAATTAAAGCGATGGAAAGTGGTGTTACCAAACATTCCATTTGCACGCAGAAATTTCAAGTTTGGCTGAGTTTTTAAGGTAGATAACGTACTTATTTTGAAAAAGAACACCGCATAACAATTCATATTTTTATCTTTTATATGACACCTCATGCACAAACAAAAAATAAACGAAGTATGCCAGAGAACAAGTACGATTCCTGACTTAGCAGATGACAATGGACTTGATGCATGAGTGAGTTTACACAAACATGGGGATCCGGGTAACCTCTTCCATCATTGCATAAATTAAGTTCTACCAGTACATTCTTTTCCTTTAATCCATTAGTTGTATAATTGTAAATCAATCATATTTTCCAATTTTGCCAATTCTGCCTTTTAGATTTTGTTTTAACACCACATAATATGCAATAATAAAATCAAATAGGCCTATTTCAAACTTCAAATCCTATTCGCTTTTACAACCAAATAATGTCTTCTCACTTAGTGCATTGTTCTTCTCGCTCAGCTGTTCGATCATAGCCTCTGTTTAAAAGACAAACATAAAGAGATATAAGTCAGAGACAAAACCACGAACAGGACAAAGTTGTAAGTTATACAATTATGCAAAGTAGCAGGGGCCGTAGCAGGATACTCTTTCACATTTAACACTCAGCTTTTCATTATTTCGCTAACAAATATTTCGTGCAGCGCCCTCTATTCCAAAACTGAACTATACCCTTTTAACACTATAGAGTGTTCCAGAAAAACGAAACCGGATTTCATGGCAGAAATTTTCTGTCATAATGAATAATTTCTTGGATAAGATATACATGTATGAAAAGCTCTGTTCCTCTTCTTTCAATTGATGTACAACTTATGGTACATAGTTCACGCATGACTGAATTAAAGCGATGGAAAGTGGTGTTACCAAACATTCCATTTGCACGCAGAAATTTCAAGTTTGGCTGAGTTTTTAAGGTAGTTAACGTACTTATTTTGAAAAAGAACACCGCATAACAATTCATATTTTTATCTTTTATATGACACCTCATGCACAAACAAAAAATAAACGAAGTATGCCAGAGAACAAGTACGATTCCTGACTTAGCAGATGACAATGGACTTGATGCATGAGTGAGTTTACACAAACATGGGGATCCGGTAATACGTGGGAAACATGCTAGATCTGGAAAGTTACTAATTTGGGCTGAAATCAAGCATGTTTTCATTGTACTCGTTCTCTGGCATAAATCATTTATTTGTAATCATGAGGTGTCATATCAAAGACAAAAATATGAATCTTTATGCGGTGTTTTCAAAATAAGTACGTTTACTACCCTAACAACCCACCCACAAAACTCACCCAAACTTGCAATTTCTGCGTGCAAATGGAATTTTGGTAACACCAATTCCCATTGTTCTAATTCAGTCATGCGTGGATTATGTGCCATAAGTTGTACATCAAATGAAAGAAGAGAAACAGAGCTTTTCATTCATGTATATCTCATCAACGAAATTATTCAAATTCGTCAAGTAGTCTAGTTGCACTGATTTATACCCTTTTTCCATATTAGAAGTGAGTTTGAGTTTTAGCTTTTTGTTTGAAGTTTTATTATCCAAATAAAAAGTACAACAATAGAACAATCAAATGTGAGTATCAAGTCTAGTACCACTAGCACACAAAAGTATCACAACAATGAGAATATAATGATTACATATGAATAACTGTTGAATACATACTTCTACATGAGGGCTAAAATATATTCTATGATTAAATATAAAGCTTTGGTATTTTACACTAAATAAAAAGATAAAGAATTATATAACATAATTTACAAAAAGCTTATACAGTATATTTCAAAATTAATGATCTTAATATATTCTTACCTAAATTGATGATCTTCTTGTTCTGCTTTTTGTTTATGGCGACTATAGTTGATACAAGGAGAAAATATGCAATGAAAGAAAACATACTGTAGTTTAACACAGTGTTCCAGTATTTATGAAAAATTATCAGATTATATTCTTTTGACCTATTTGAGAAATTGTATCTAAGTGTCAAATATACAAAGAATTATGATTCCACTATTGAATACACTTATACAACTTTAGTTGTGTTATGGCAGTAAAACAATATAACCGTTTCTTTTAAGTTCAACTGAAACACTTATCATATTTTAAAATATTGAAAGAGATTTTGACATACATAATTTATCCGAGCGTAATTTTCATGCATTTGTTAGTTTCTATTAATTCTATATTAATATTTCAAGTTACAAAACCAGACTAAAGAACCTAATAACAATTTATACAAGAATACCACTAAAAATCACGCTCGAGCGACCATCGGGTAACCTCTTCCATCATTGCATAAATTAAGTTCTACCAGTACATTCTTTTCCTTTAATCCATTAGTTGTATAATTGTAAATCAATCATATTTTCCAATTTTGCCAATTCTGCCTTTTAGATTTTGTTTTAACACCACATAATATGCAATAATAAAATCAAATAGGCCTATTTCAAACTTCAAATCCTATTCGCTTTTACAACCAAATAATGTCTTCTCACTTAGTGCATTGTTCTTCTCGCTCAGCTGTTCGATCATAGCCTCTGTTTAAAAGACAAACATAAAGAGATATAAGTCAGAGACAAAACCACGAACAGGACAAAGTTGTAAGTTATACAATTATGCAAAGTAGCAGGGGCCGCGGAAAGGTTTTGAATGTGGGGGGCTGACCACATTCAGGTTGTTATTATGATTATTAGTTTGTGCTTATGTATTTCTTTGTTTTAAGCCAAAATAAGTCGGGGGCAGCAGCCCCCCCCCCCCCCCCCCCCGGTTTCGCGGCCCCTGAGTAGGACTGGTTGATTTGCTTTTATAAAACAATGGCCAGCTGGTTGCCTTACTACGCCATAATGGTCACTCACTACTCATTGGGGTCGCTAATCATAGGACGAAAATCAAGGTCGCTATTATAATACGAAACCAGAGTCGCTATTGATAATGAGAGAACCGGGTATTCATTCAGGTTCGTTAAGCATGAAACATTTCCAATGTTAATTTTTTAAGCAGGCAAAAAGAAGGAAGGGGTCATATATGATTGTAGTAAATTGGATTACGGATACTTTGACTGAACGATAGGTAAAAATATGACATCAATGTCTTCTTCTACAAAAAATATTACGCGTCATTCACAGTGGCGTAGCCAGGTCCATTTCAAGGGGCGGGGGTATTTCGTCACCCAAAATTCTGTCAGCGGGAGGGGGGGGGGGGGGGGGGGGGGTGTCCTAGAAAATTGTTCATAGCTGAGACCAAGTACCTACAAATGTTCGAGGCCGAGATTAAGACCATCGGTTGATAACCCTGTAAGCACAATATAAAGTGGAAGAACTAGGTGGAAGAACAAAAATATCTTCTTACTCATTTGTATTTTATCCCTGCGGTGCTCCTCGGCCATGGCCTCTGTTAGATAGACAAAATATAAACATACGTTACGTGTTCTAGTCTAGTATCATACTACAGTATATATTTTAATTCAATTCAACTTTAACAAACCTCACCTTTTCCCCTATGTCATGTTAAATTTCGTTTTTCCGTATTCGTATTCGTCATTGGCCATATTATATCGTTTTCCTAAACACTTTGGTAAAGTTCGAACGATTTCGTCTAACACAGATTTAATTTCGTCCACTGCTGTACTGCAATGATCGACTTCGTCACTGCGCAAACAATTTCGTTCAATGTCCATTCAAATGATCTTATAGACATGATCAATAGAGGTGCGTTATGACTTTTTTTCTTTTAAGTGCTTGTGTTACCCTTATTATATGTTTTCCCGCTCAATTTTGCGATTGTGTCATTCGAATTGATAAAATGAGCAAACGAATTCGCGCGATTTGCGATCGCCGTGTCAAAGCAGCATTCGAATTCGTAAATAGTCATTCAAAATCACGTAGGAGCAAGTGAATTTGCACAAAGAGCATACCTTTTCATTAATGGTCATTCAAATTCGCGAAAGGGCAGTTGACAGTTGGCTGCACAATCGCGAATTCGAATTCAGAGACAAAACCACGAACAGGACAAAGTTGTAAGTTATACAATTATGCAAAGTAGCAGGGGCCGCGGAAAGGTTTCGAATGTGGGGGGCTGACCACATTTAGGTTGTTATTATGATTATTAGTTTGTGCTTATGTATTTCTTTGTTTTAAGCCAAAATAAGTCGGGGGCAGCAGCCCCCCCCCCCCCCGGTTCCGCGGCCCCTGAGTAGGGCTTGGTTGATTTGCTGTTATAAAACAATGGCCAGCTGGTTGCCTTACTACGACATAATAGTCACTCACTACTCATTGGGGTCGCTAATCATAGGACGAAAATCAAGGTCGCTATTATAATACGAAACCAGAGTCGCTATTGATAATGAGAGAACAGGGTGGCTATTCATAACACATTCATTCAGGTTCGTTAAGCATGAAACATTTCCAATGTTAATTTGTTAAGCAGTCAAAAAGAAGGGAGGGGTCATATATGATTGTAGTAAATTGGATTACGGATACTTTGACTGAACGATAGGTAAAATTATGAAATCAATGTCTTCTTCTACAAAATATTACGCGTCATTCACAGTGGCGTAGCCAGATCCATTTCAAGGGGCGGGGGTATTTCGTCACCCAAAATTCTGTCAGCGGGAGGGGGGGGGGGGGGGGGGGGTGTCCTAGAAAATTGTTCATAGCTGAGACCAAGTACCTACACATGTTCGAGGCCGAGACTAAGACCATCGGTTGATAACCCTGTAAGCACAATATAAGTGGAAGAACTAGGTGGAGAGAACAAAAATATCTTCTTACTCATTTGTATTTTATCCCTGCGGTGCTCCTCGGCATGGCCTTCTGTTAGATAGACAAAATATAAACATACGTTACGTGTTCTAGTCTAGTATCATACTACAGTATATATTTTTAATTCAATTCAACTTTAACAAAACCTCACCTTTTTCCCTATGTCATGTTAAATTTCGTTTTTTCCGTATTCGTATTCGTCATTGGCCATATTATATCGTTTTCCTAAACACTTGGTAAGTTCGAACGATTTCGTCTAACACAGATTTAATTTCGTCCACTGCTGTACTGCAATGATCGACTTCGTCACTGCGCAAACAATTTCGTTCAATGTCCAATTCAAATGATCTTATAGACATGATCAATAGAGATGCGTTATGACTTTTGTTCTTTTAAGTGCTTGTGTTACCCTTATTATATGTTTTCCAGCTCAATTGTGCGATTGTGTCATTCGAATTGATAAAATGAGCAAATGAATTCGCGCGATTTGCGATCGCCGTGTCAAAGCAGCAATTCGAATTCGTAAATAGTCATTCAAATCACGTAGGAGCAAGTGAATTTGCACAAAGAGCATACCTTTCATTAATGGTCATTCGAATTCGCGAAAGGGCAGTTGACAGTTGGCTGCACATTCGCGAATTCAAATGCCCATAAAGATAAATGAACTTCTGTGTCTATCACGAAAGATAATGCGTATGCATGAATTCGCTTGCACTTATTCGGAATTTGGAAGACCGATACCAACGATTACGCGGTAATGCGTGAATTTGAATGACCCTCAATGAATTCGATTGAAAAAAAATGTAAAATTGAGCAGAAACCTATATTACAAAGAAGTATTAAAGATGTAGTTCAGTTTTGGTAGAGAGGCGGCTGCCCCCGGGGGGTCTGTCCTCATTGAAAGGGGGTATCATGCGTGACCAAGAAAACGAGTAATTAGGTGTTTTTTTTACGATCAGGCGAGATACTCGAGTATCTCGAATAGGTCTCAAAATCACCCGAAATCAGGAAAAAGGGTATCTTTTTTAGGCTGATGAATTACTCGTTTAGGGTCTCAAAAAGATGAATTACTCGTTTAGGGTCTCAAAAACTCAGCTTACTTGCTTAGGGTATCAAATATAGTTATCACTTGCTTTTAATAGGGGTTTACAAAAAAAGATTACTTGCTTAGGGTATCAAAAATAGTTATAACTTTCTTAGGGGTTTACAAAAAAAATGATTACTTGCTTAGGGTATCAAAACTACTTGCTTAGGGGTTTACACAAAATTGACTACTTGCTTAGGTATCAAATTACCGATAATCATACTTTAAAATGTGTATTTTTTGCACCACGCAAATACTCGTTTATAGGTGCTTTTGGCAAGTCCTCGGTCACGCATGATACCCCCCTTTCTATGAGGACAGACAACCCCCCCCCCCGGGGGGCGCTGCACAGCACAATTTTTTTGTGAGGTAATGAAAAACTGAGTGTCGAATTTGAGAGAACATACAATATTAATGGCAGAATAAAACTTTATTTGGTCAAAATGGACCCAGAAACGGCTAAAATGTAATAAATATACTTTTATAATATTTGGGGCCCAAATATTAAGATGATTTTTTCAAAAAAATTTGTAAAGCGTTTTTAAATAGTTGTTGATGATCCTCTATTTAATCATTATTTCAATGAAACATCACACGCATAATTTTGTATGAAAAATGGTTAAAACCAATGCCTTTTTAGAAAGCGCCCTTTGTGTTTCAGCGGCTCTTTTTGAATGACAACGGGCTTTTTACTTAGTCGTTTGTAATTTTGTATACCTTTCGAGCATGGTGGAGTTATAACTATTAGTTTATAATGTTACTGTCCAGGTTTTGTTACTAAAGTTCTGCCTTACCAAAACTGAACTACCCCTTTAACGTAAATATACATTGCTGTAAAAAAACCTATTTGTTTATAATACGCATATAGGTTCAGAAACGGCTGAAATATCAAAAACATATCGATTGTAATAAATGTAGGGCCCCACAAGTATTTGATCATTTTGAACCAGCCGTTAAAATTCGTTTTAAAATGCTTCCTCTTTTCAAAAATATTCAAAGAGGTTTTTTAGATATTTTCTGATTATTTCTTTATCTAATCAATATTTCAACAAAACATCACATGCATAATATTGTAATTAAAAGTGGTTTAATAAATGCGTTTTAAGCGCCCACTTTAGTTTAAACAGCTCTTTTGGATGATAACAGGCATTTTACTAAGTCGTTTATTTTTAAATTCCTTTTGAGCATGGTGAAGTTATAACTACGGTATTAGTTTGTAATGTTCTGGTGCAGGTTTTGGTCGCTAAAATAAGTTTGACTAAAACTGTACTTTCTCTACCAGAAGTTTCTGAACCAGAACTCAACTATTCTTTAACTTTGACCCTTATTTGTATTCGGAATAATTTGCCGCTCGTAATTCAGTTATCTCCTAATTTGCAATATTGAAAATTAATTATCATGTGCGAACACTAAGAAAAAAGAATCTTCTTACCCATGTTCCTGTTATCATCCGACCTGCGCACGACGTGCTATCGATGAGACAAAACATAGTTAGATTAATGAACCAAATCCATGATTAATGTGCACACACTAAAACATACGACGAAAAACTAGAGCTGATTGTTTACTATGCCTATTTCATTATGCTTGCAAATAAGGCTCATTTTATGTCTTTTATAAGAAGGCTTGTTGTCGTACAACTCGATGGTCGAAGTCGGTGATCCCGCAAATTTAGAAATGTACATGTGACTAAAAAAAGATAACTTAAGTTCATGATATATATTGTATTAATTTTTCAAAGGATGTTGGCAAATAATTGTCAGTGTTGTTATAAATCTTACCACTTCCGTTTGCTCTCGAACACTGCGAAATATGCCATTATCTGAGTGTTGATGGAAGAATGAACAGACTCTACGTCTTCAGGAAGTTCAGTGACCTGAAATACCAATTCGTAATCAGAATAAGCAGGATAAGAGGCATAATTGGTAAAATTGTAATCAAAATTGAACAAGAAACACAGCAGTTATGCCCATTTGGACATGATGTAGGGATTGGTAATAGAACCAGAACAATCTAACACGAATCCGAACGACTTAACGATGTTCTCCACGAGTGCTAATGTAAAAAATTGCCACTATGGAACAGCAATTTTTTTCTGCGACGATTTCTCTTCCACGAGGATTAAAATAATACATAAACAGCACGAACTGACTCGTTAAACAACGAGAAGAACGAATATATTTTGTTCTCCGTCGCCGAATTATTATTCCACATTCGTTGTCACACCGTGGCTAAATCGAGTTGATTTGTTCTTCTTACTCGATGTGATTTTTTGTGAGATAATGAAAAACTATATAAGTGTCAAAATCGAAAGAGCATACAATTTTAATGGCAGAATGAACTTTATTTGATCAAAATCGGTTCAGAAATGGCTAAAATATCCGTAAACATAACCACATGTAATAACTGTGGGGCCCCACATTTATTCGATAATTTTTAACCAGCCGTTAGAAAATTTAAAAAATGCTTCCTCTTTTAAAAAATGTACCAAAGTTTTTTTTTAAATAGTTGTTGATTATCTCTCTATCTAGTCACTATTTCAACAAAATGTCACATGCACAATATTTTATTTAAAATGGTTGAAACCGATGAGTGTTTAAAGAGCGCCCTCTTGAGTTTTAATGGCTCTTTTTTAATGATAACAGGCTCTTTCTTAGTCATTTGTAATGTTTCATTCCTTTCGTGCATGGTGGAGTTACAACTATTAGTTTGTAATGCAATGGAGCAGGTTTTGGTTACTAATATTTAGTTTGACCAAAACTGTACTCTCTTTTGTATACCAGAACTCAACTATCTCTTTAAAGGGACTTAGTAACATTAGTCTAGTCGGAATGGGGGGTTCCCATGCACCCAAAAGATATATTTTTTTAACATCCATTTTTGTAAACGTTAATGTGTCTAGTTAGAGAATTTTGATGTTACCAAGACCAAATCGTGTCCCATGGGTGTGTTTGGCGGCCATCTTTGACACCATGTTGAGTTCAATGGAAAAAAGTGTATCTAACTTAAATGTTGAATAACGGGCCATAACAAGAAAATTGAACATGTATTTAGGGATAGTTGGCAACGAGGGATTACTTTAAAATATATTACAATAATTAACAAATTAGAATACGTAATTTGGCGATCATCGTGGTGGCCATCTTGGATTTTGACCCAAAAATACGATTTTCTAATTATCTCTTGGAATATATCTTATAAAAAGGCTAATAGACATGATTGTTCATGAAATGCATCATGGAATATTTGATCAATATGATCTAGTTCATAATTCAATCATATAAATTCAAACAGGGGGTCTTGGCTGCCATTTTGTGCCACTCTTGGCCACCATGTTAGATTTCATTAAAATACGTGTAAATTACTTATGTTTGAAGTAGGGTCATACAAAGACAAATGAACTCTTTTTTATATGGGCGAAATGGCAACGAGGGATTAGTTAAAGTATAATTATATTGATTCAATTAATTTGAATGCATAATTCGGCAGCCATCTTGGATTTTGGTGAAAAAACATATTTTTATAGCATCTTTTGGGATTAAATGAAATAAACAGAAAATACAAAACAAATGAACATGCTTTTTGATAATTTGCAACTAGGGATGATAACAAATATAATTTAAGTTATTTCTATGCCTGCCATCTTAGCAGCCATCTTGGATTTTAATGAAAAATTGTATATGTACATAAATTATCTTTCTAAATAAGTCCGTGCATTCAAGTCAATTATCCCTTTTTTGGTATGATAGTCATTGATAGATATAGTATTGAAACATGATGTCAGAATTATAAAACCCCCAATTCGGGATTTGGTAACCACCTTGGTGACCATCTTTGATTTAACCGATCTCTAATCATCTGCTTTAGCAGAGCATGGCAGACTGTTGCCATGCCAATTGAAATACATCATACATGTGATAATTGTGTAGATGAAAATCCTAAGCCACCTCAGCAAGAGAAGAGAAATTGAATCCACAAGGTCGCTGATGTAATACCTTATAAACGTGTGAGGTGAGGACCTGTTCGCATCTGTTTGAATGTCAATGATTGCACATTACTGATCAGCGAACATGATGCAGAAAAACTCTAGTTTCATGGGACCGTACCGGACTGGCAGTGACTCCATCACCACCTGCCACACCAATGGCCTTAACCATGTTAACAATCCATTGTAAAATATGTCTAAAAAGCACATGTCATGAAACATCACATGATTTCTAACTCCTAGCCCTGCCTATCAATGGAGAGGGTCTAAATGACAATGTCTCTTAACTGACGAGAGACTCAAAAGAGGAGCACAAGCTGAAACCTACACAAAAATGACAAAAAGTACACACTCATAACCCTGGAATCAAGTTAGAAGAAGACACTGCGAAGCCATCTGTGAATAAGATCCTGATTCTACCATTGGTGGTTATCGTAAGATGAGAGGTGTACGACAGCGGGTCGACTGATCATGCTGGCAGTGGTCATGAGTGACCAAGACTACCGCTATTCCACACCGGCCCTCTTTTCAATCAAATGGTTTGACAATGGCCACAAGGATGCATTAAGATGGAATCAGGTTCAATGAAACCTGAGTTATAGATGTTGAACTAAAATACCACCATTATTATTGATTCGGAACGTGAAACATACACAAAAACAAGGGAAAACATGCCAGAAATCTAGATCAAATTCCAATTTATTGCGGCCCTAGCTGCACTCTACATCGGAAAACGGAACTTGGGTTGTTACGTTCCATCATGGGTCCGTCCTGGGACCTATCCTATTCACCATTCACACTTCACCTAGGGACATTGCAAAGCATCACGACGTGAGAAATCGTCTCTACGCAGACGATACTCCACTCTAAGTTGCCTTTACGCCATGGCGTTTCAGACCTTGCTGCAGGCCAGAAGATCTAGGACTGTTTGACTAAGATGCAGATGTGGATGGACAGTGATTTCCTGCAACTGAACCATAATAAAACATACATTCAACCTTCCTAGAATACATTCAAGACATGTTGATTGAAGAACACTAGATAACTGCCAGTCTTCCGCCCCTTGCATGTGATCCCTTGTAGTGTTTCATGTGCCGAATCAATCATAGTTGGAGTCTTTTGGTTCAACATCTGTCACTGAGGTCTCATTGAACCTGATCTCATCTTAATGCATCCAATTCTAGACCATTTGCTTGAAAAGAGCTAGGCTTGTCCAAAGGATCGTGAATCTTGGTCACTCATGGCCACTGTCATCATGATCAGTCGACCAGTTCGTCTTACACCTCTCATCTTGAAGGGTCGTTCCAATGGTCTGATAGGTCACAATAACCGCCCACGTAAAAGCAGGATCTTATTCCCAGATGGCTCCGCAGTGATTTCTTCTAACTGTATTCCAGGGATAGGAGTGTGTTATTTTTGTCACATTTGTGTAGGTTTCAGCCTTGAATTTCCCAGACAGTGATGCCATCCTGGATGTACTCCCCTTCGGGGTCTCTCGACAGTGAATTGTTAGTGTCTTGGACGATGAAGATCACTAAAGATGCTTTGTTCTGCCTACAGAAATAGCATTACACCAATAGGCCATTGTTCTTAGACCCTCTCAATTGATAGGCAGAGCTAGGAATTAGAAATCATGTGATGTTTCATGTGATTTTCGGACATATAAAATGGATTGCTAAGACCATTCGTGTGACAGGTGGTGAAGTCATTGACCAACCAATACGTTCCCATGATACTAGAGGCGTTTCTGCATCTTGGTCGCTGATCATGCAATCGTTGACATCCAAACAGCTGCCAACTGGTTTTCACCTGTCCACACGCGTATATCAGCTATTGAACACCTCATTTGTACAAGAGAAGTATATGGCACTTTCGCTGAAGGTAAAGCTTTAGCTGAAAATGGATACACGCTCGGCTCTTGGCCCAGTACATATTTACGGTCGGTTCCAAATTTCCAGAGGGATCTGACTTTACTCAGCCTACCTTCAGGCAATCCACATGTCCGATGTATTTCAAGGCACGGCAAAAATCTGCCAATGCTCTGATGATGCAGATGATTGGAGATCGGTTAAGTCACTTAAGTGCCTACCAAAACCCATATGTGGGGTTGTATATTCTGAGATCATACATCAATAAACTATCATACAGAAAATGTAATTGTTTGACTTGAATTTACGGTACTTATTTAGAAAGATAATTTATTTACCGTACATATACATTTTGTTCATTAAAAGATGGCTGCCAAGATGGCAGGCATACAAATAACTTCAATTATATTTTTTAATCATCCCTAGTTGCGAAATTATCAAAAACCATGTTTATTTGTTTTGTTTGTGTTTATTTCATTTATCTTAGAAGATGATATTATATGAAAATATTTGTTTTCACCCAAATCCAAGATGGCTGCCAAATTATGCATTCAAATTAGTTGAATCATTATAATTATACTTTAAACTAATCCCTCCTTACCATTTCGCCCATATAAAATATGTTAATATGTCTTTATATGACCCTACTTCAGACATAAGCAATTTACATGTATTTCAATGAAATCCAACATGGTGGTCAAGAGTGGCACAAATTGGCGATCAAGACCCCCTGTTTGACTTCATATGATTGAATTATGAACTAGAATATATTGATAAAATATTCCATGATGCATGTCATGGACAGTCATGTTTATTGGTCTTTTTAGTAGGTATATTCCAAAAGATATATTTGAAAATCGTATTTTTTTGTCAAAATCCAAGATGGCCACCACGATGATCGCCAAATTACGTATTCAAATTAGTTTAATTATTGTAATATTATTTTAAAGTAATCCCTCGTTGCCAACTATCCCTAAATACATGTTCAATTTTCTTTTCATGTCCCGTTATTCGACATTTAGGTAAGTTACACTTTTTTCCATTGAAATCCAACATGGTATCCAAGATGGCCGCCAAACACACCCATGGGACACGATTTGGTCTTGGTAACATCAAAATTCCTTAACTAGACACATTCAGGTTTTAAAAAATGTAAGTTAAAAAAATATATCTTTTGGGTGCATGGGACCCCCCTATTCCTCCCCTACTAATTGTCCAAATCCTCAAAATAAAATTTTTATTCTAGCGGTTCCCTTATACCTTGTTGTATTCGTATTAACAATAAAATCACGGGACAGGTTTCGGTTTTTCAAATTTCCCTTTCGTTACAAAGATATGTATGATTGAATTATTCAGATAAGAAAAACTCCGGGAGAGTTTTTCTTCCGTGTACAAAGTGAGTGCAGTTAGTTACTGAATATCACTTTGCATTTTCGCTCATTACTTGGCCATACAATGTCCATTTGACTTGAAATTTTCACACAATACCCTGTGGACATATGAGATAACAACAATATACATTGCATCAACCATTCATCACTTTTTGCACATGTCAACAAAGTTACTAGATCCCTTTAAAGGGGACTATCAGGCAAATAACAACACATTATTAATGTTTTGGTACTGCTGTGTGATATAAAATCGGTGGAAGCCACGCTTCGACATTGGCCTTCCGCCTTGTTTCCCCTTGAATCCCCACGTTAATTAGCTTGTAAATTGGACGGTGCAGAAAACATAACATGCTTATACTATTGAAGACAAATGAATGCTGATAAAGTGAAAGTAATATAAATCTCTATACAATGTATCCATATTGTTCTCACTGGCGTACTGGAAGGGGGCTTGGGGGCTGTTGCC
>JBAMJV010010606.1:0-52592 GCA_037951105.1 Echinarachnius parma | reverse complement strand
CTTTTAAGAATAGTGAGGGACTCTCTTTTAAACTTGTCATGTATTAAGCCTTCAGACACATCTTGTCCATATTGTGTGGGTAATCCTCGATAATGATTATGTTTGTCCATAAATCAATGAGCTAGGGTTGGTCTTGTGCCACCCCCCCCCCCCCCCCCCCCCACACACAAACCTTCTCCTGTATCAAGTTTAAGGGGTGAAATATTAATACATGATATTTTGAATGGATTTCATATCATTTTATCGCAATTAAACACATATAAACCAATCATGACATTAACAGCTCAAATTCTTATGTATTTCTTTGTTTGGTATTGCTTATGTTTTGTATTGTTTATTAATTTAGATAGTTGGTGTCATTGTATAATGATCTTCATAGTCATTTTAAATGCAAATCAAGTTTGTAAAGATCTTAATATAGCTTATTTGTCATTATTAAGCATTTAGTTGCCTTTTATTCATAAGCGCTGTATGTGAAATGTCACGTCCGTGTATGACACATCATTGTGTAACGACGTGTGACACAATAACCAGAGATGCAATATGCTCAACTTGGTATCATTTGATGCGCAGGACTCCAAGGAGGACCTCCTTGAAACAACAAGCTTGTATCACCATGCGTTATGGTGTAATTGCGCAAAATGTGTGACTGTGTCTTCATGACCCCTAAGGCTGATGCACATAATTTAGCTGCATAAGGGTTGTTTTTCTTAAAAACCCGTCCTGTGAACTTCCAGTAGCTTATTGGCGGGGTAGGCCACATAGGTAGTGTTCCTAGAAGGTCCTAGAAACCATTTATGGTGGCCAACCTTTTACAGCAGCCCATGTCTGAAATCCTTAAAAAATGGTGGTTTGCCCCCTGGGTAATATGTAACTTTTCCAGTCGTTTTCTTAAGAACCAAATATAGGAATAAACTTTGAAAAATTTCCACTAAATGATAAAAATCCAACCTCACTCTCTTTAATTGTTATTTTGCGTAGTTTGAATATCTTATTATCTTTAGGATATCTAGTTATTTAGTGTCTTGATTCTAAAGGTCTCAAAATCTATAAACTATCATATAATGTGTTGATGATTGATGGTTGTAAGTTTCAAAACATGAAAATAGATATTCGATTTTGATCAGTATCTTTCATTAATATGCCTGACACAAGAAATATAAATGGTTAGTGATTAGAGCATGAACGCTTTATGGACTCTTCACATTTAAAGAGTTGACTTAAAAAATGACGTCAATGTTGTGAGTTGCGTGACACATGAAGCAGAAAATAAAAATAAATTTTGTTATGATTCAGTTGCATTTGACGTGAATAGCACCCTTGAAATAGATTTGATAAGTTTATTACGTTCTACTTATGGCTACAAAAAAAAGGATGTACTTACCCAGGGTAGCCACTTCAGTGATAAACATTGTTAACCTTAATACGAGATGAACTTTTTACTGACGATATCCGGATGTTCTCTAGGTGCATATACATGTATGTTATTACAAATAAAGAAGCAATTTACACAAATTATACATCAGCTGAACATATTTTCACATCAAATTTTTAGTGCGTTTTTTTTATGGTGCATCTTTTAGCGGTTGATTAATAATTTGTTAACGAATGTAAACATAATATTCTGAAAGTTATGACGTGGTGCATTCTGCATATACATACCAAAAAAGTCTTTGGTAAATTCCTTCTGTAAGAAGTACATTGAAACACAGTGCACACTTCTCATAGAAGTTCTTCAGATATGATAAATACAAAACTATCAATATTACATGTACATAACAATTAAATCTACAAAGTACCGTAAATCTCCGTGTATAGAATGCACTTGTGTACAAGATGCATCCCATTTTTTTGGACACAGCAATGAGGGAAAACAAAATTTGTAGACACCCTGTAGTGCTGTTGGGATCCATACGACATTGGTCTAGGTGACATTGGTCTAGGCTCCCATAAGAGCTTACTACATGAAGTAGCATTTATCAAGATATACATTTTCTCATATTAAAACAAGTGGTTGGTGAAAAATTGCATATTAATGAGCAGTAACAGACTGCTGCTCATGAATAGATTTCCCGTACCTGTAAATAAGACGCATCCCCCACTTTGGCATTTTTCCGACGGGAAAAAAAAAGGTGCGTCTTGTACACGGAGATTTTCGGTACATAGAATACTAACTTTGTTCATGCTCATTCCAAACATGATTGGATGAAAACATGATTCATGTGTTTTCTCCTCCCTTCCATTTTTCAAGATGTTCATTCATTTTCAAAAAATAACACACACACATATTAAAGAGCTCACAGATATTATGATCAAACATTGAACACGATTCCTTTAGTGTCTCCTCAAACAACATGACAATTTAATTTCTTTGTGTAGGCCTTATGAAAAAAATATATATTCTGTCCTCTAATTGAGACATTCTTATGTTAAACTACATTTATTTCAGGATATATCTAGCCATTGGCACAGTTCTACATATATTTACACGAATGTAAATACCACTTACTAACAGTATAACTTTCAGATATTTTCCCCCCATATTTCAATCAAATCACAGATTGAAGCTTTGTTTTCATCTTAACTCCTTGAGTGCCAAGCTCGCATGTTTGTGAGTTACAATACACACAAATGCCATAGAGCATTACAATCCCTGGCACTTTAAGAGTTAATATTACAACATATTCAAAGGTTCTATCGGTTTGGCACTATTTTGATTGTTCAACGCTTGCCATGATTGACAAATAAAACAGGGTTCGCTACAATGGCTGGTCTCTATATTTCATGATTATCTTCCTGCTTGGCTAAGAGTATTGCATCTTTCAGTTAACTTGTTGAGTGCCAATGTTTGCACCACATACAAATGCCATACTGTAAAATCCCTGGCACTCAAAAGTGTTAATAGATAAGAATATTTGTTAATTTGAAGAAAAAATGGTCTTTATATTTCATGACTATCTTCCTGCTTGGCTAAGAGTATTGCATCTTTCAGTTAACTCGTTGAGTGCCAATATCGCGCATTTGCACCACACAATACATACAAATGCCACAGAGCTGTAAAATCCCTGGCACTCAAAGTGTTAATAGACAGAATATTTGTTAATTTGAAGAAAAAATGGTCTTTATATTTCATGACTATCTTCCTGCTTGGCTAAGAGTTTTTGCATCTTTCAGTTAATAAATGAGAATATTTACAAATTAAAAACAAACAAAAATGAGAGCACATTTGAGTGTTGTGCCTCATCTTGGCATATAACGAATGGGAAATTCTTTAATGTTATATGCACACAGAGTGTGTGTATTAATAATTATAATAATATTTAAGCATCCATATACTGCACCATCAATGTATAAATAATTCTGAGGTACATACCATATGTATGTACATGTACATGTATATAAAATACATATGTTTTATTACCCTGGCTTTAGCTGAGCTTCTCCGATAAGGCGCAGAGAGGCGTTGAGAGGGTCATATTCTGGGACAACCTCTACCAAGAGAGAACATATCACATGGTGTAACACTAATTGATTTCTTCAGTTAGCAATCACCATGGAAACGTTCAAAGAATACATTCTCGCTGCATCTTTCTATAATCTCAGTACTTGCAAACGACTAGAATCTTTGACACCCTATTTTTATACTACACCAACATGTATCTTGGTCACCGTCAAAGAATATCTTGCAACATCCATCAACAATACCATCTTCGACCCAACAAGGGTTCTCTGCTACTATTCACTTGTCCATAAGGGATGTAGAATTCCCTCTTTGCACTTCTATTCCCGTGCAACGAGTCCATCAACATTCAACACTACCATCCTTGACCTTGTGAGGGCCATTTTATTTATACAGTCAAACCTGTCTTAGTGGTCACCTGTCTATAGCAGCCAACCTGCCTAAAAATGGCCACCATAAGTGACCCCTTGTGCGGAGAAAATTAGTGTTGTGTAACCTGCATGCAGAGGCCACTTTTCTTGTTTCCCTTAATAGGGGGTCACTATACACAGGTTTGACTGTATTGCGATGATGCAGATTGCTGAATGTTTTCAATAAACATTTTAAAAACTTTTACCTCACAACTGCTCTCTTCCGAGTTGCACAAGTTCTCACAAGTTGTTCTAAAAAGCAGCTGTCCTAAATTCCTCCAGTTGCTCCACGGTTGCTAGGGAAGATGTACTTGCTCCTTTTCTCAAGCAACAAGTCCATCAACATTTCCATCCTTGACCTCATGAGGTCACCCTTGTGATGTTGGTTTTCCATATTATGTAGAATGACTTTGTGAGGTCTCCTTTAAGATGTGGGTTGCCATAAAATAGAATGACCTTAAGACATCCACCTTAAGAGGCACATTGTCCTTATAAAGTAGAATGCACTAAAAAGCCTCCCACATGAGGAATCTCATCAGTCTACTCATTCATGGGGTGCAATGAGCAGTTGTCATAGAGTCCTCCAGTCATTACCACGTTTGACCTTACGAGGTCTTCAGTGGGATGCTGGCTGTCCATATGATGTAGAATAACTAGACATCTTCCTTACAATGTTGGATGTCCTTAAAAGGTATAATGACCTAAAGAGCCACCCACATAAGGATTCTCATCAGTCTACTCATGGGGTGCGAAGAGCAGTTGTCATAGAGTCCTCCAGTCATTACCACGTTTTACCTTATGAGGTCTCCAGTATGATGCTGGTAACGCAGATTAACAATGTTGGATGTCCTTATAAAGTACAATGGCCTAAAGGGCCTCCCGCATGAGGAGATGAATCAGTCTACTCATGGGGTGCGAGAAGCAGTTGTCATAGAGTCCTCCAGTCAGCCATTGCTGCAAGGATGTCTTTAGTGTACTTCTCTTGAGTTGTGTCGACCCCCTGATCCCCGACCTTGCCATCTTCATATCTATTAAACGAGAGGGGGGGGGGAATGGATAATGGATTAATAAGTAAATAGACAAGACCAATATACATATTAAAAAAATCAATGTCAACCTTCAGAGTACCAAATTAAATTATACAATTCTACTAAACCTACTTCTTTTGAAAACTCAGTGCTCTGCATCATATACCTTTTATATTAACCCCTTATCTAACCATTATCCAATGCTAGAACCAAACTTTTGTCTTTGTAAGCAAGTAACATCAAGATTTCAAACATATTAGTGGCATAAAACCTGAATATGGTAGCCCCTTATAAAGAAAAACAATATTTTGTTTATATGGTTGCCCATTCCGGCAAGTAAAAGTGGATAGTGAAATTTTGGTAGCCCTACGCAAATTTTAGTGGCCCCTGATCAGCGAGTTAGCTCTTATTCCAAGACCCATCTTATCCTAAAACCTAAACATTAACCTAACCTTATCATTAAAATGATAATAGGGCAATAAAATATCTTAGAAAAATGTCGCCTACACAAATGTCATGTTGAGAGAGTATATATACTTACACAAAGAAGAAGCGTGTACAGACGTGGTCTGGATTACAGCACACCCATACATGGCCATGCTTGTTCAGCTCCTTGGAGTTGATCACTGAAAGAAGAAGCAAAAATAAAAGTTAAATCAAGATTAGAAAACAACATACTGGTCATATCACAAGTAGAGTTATAGTCCAGCGGCATAGCTGAACAATTGTTCACTTTTGTCTAAAAGCATGAGATTCGGCACACATGTAGACAAATATATTCTAAGCAAATTTGGATATGGAGCCCTCTGGGATTTTGCCCAGGAAGGCCATGGCGGCCATTTTTCAAAATGGCCGCCATTGACTAATGAAGTGATAGAGGGTTATGTTAAAATATGCATCATTAATCGTCCTATTCTTCCTAAACAAGTCTATTCAAGTGCTAAAAACATTAGACCATGATACAAGAATATAATTTAGTCCAAATCAATCAATATGGCCGCCGTTGAGTATTGGAGTAATACAATTTTGTTGAATATTTGCGTTATTCTTGTTCTGATTTTGTCAATACTAATCTATTTAATGTTCAAAACATTGGGTGAGCAGCCTATATATGAAACAAAATGTCAATATGTTAAAAACAATACACATAGCGGCCATTTTGAATACAAAATGGCACCGATTATGAATAACAGTTTGTGTAGATACATGCGTAAGTATTACATGTATTACGTATTTGGCTTCCTAAGGATTATTGAAATGGGGTTGGATAGAATGTGTCAATCTTTACACATCAATAGATATTATAAACGCCACTTTTATTTTCACAAAATGGCCGCCATTCATTATTATTATCAATGATCTTGTCAATTTCCGTCAGCATCTTAGGCTACAATATCTACATTAGTAACAACAAGATCAGTTGTTTGAAATCAATTGTGAATAGAACGGTACTATTAGTGAGAGAGTATATGCTTCATTAATCTTCACATATAACATGGTGAAAGAAGGTCCTAGCATCCACAACAATGGTCCTTCAACGCAGGCAGTACTCTCTGTTTCTCAGCTGCTCAGGTTCAACAGTGTGAAGCATCGACGGAAATGAAGGGAAGAAGAGGACAGAACTAGTGCTTCTTCTGTCAGACATGGCATCACACAGGAAACTCCACTGCAAATGTATATCGGACAGTTGTTGCATGCTGAAACGCGCAAGAGAGGACTGGTGGATAAACTCTTCATCCTTGGAATCAGCATTTCATATGACAGGATTCTACGTCTGTCTGCACAGATTGGAAATAGTTTCTGCCAACTGTATAGGATGGAACAAGTAGTCTGCCCGCCTACTCTGCGTGGAAAGGTGTTCACTACCGCCGCTGTGAACAATATAGATCACAACCCAAGTGCCACCACAGCAAAGAATTCATTCCACGGAACAGGAATCTCACTTCTGCAACATCCCACATGCCTGACGATGGGGTAGATCGAAATATTGTCACAATGAAAGTTCAAGCCGGTTCCAAAACAGTTGACAAGCTGCCCCTTTTCTAAACTGAAGTCCCACCTGTTGACGCCAGCACCAAAGGTTCCACGATTCCACCAACCTCTCTTGCCTCTATCATAATTATCAACTCTGACAAGTAAACACGGCATGAATACCAGTGGTTGAAGCACACCAGGAACATTGTTGAAGAGTTACCAGAATCTGCCAACGTTGCTGAAGAAGTTTCATGGGCAGCATTTCATGCCAAACAATAGGAACCAGGTTGGCACGCTACAAACACACCTACTGCGTTGCTGCCCCTCTTCCAAGAAAGTGCGCATACTATTGCTATGATAAGGCATTCCTTGAATGTAGTTAGCAAGGCTGTGGTGCATCTCAACCCAGGCCAGACTCCAGTAGTGACCTTCGACCAACCCTTGTTTGCTCTAGCAAAACAGATACAATGGAAGTGGCCAGACCAATACGGAGAGGACCAGCTGGTTGTCATGTTTGGTGACCTACATGTAGAAATGGCAGCACTCAAAACCCTGCTTGGTAACTGGCTTAATAGATGTGGTTGGGTCCAAGCTCTCGTCCAGGCTAAGATAGTTATTGCAGGAACTGCGGACTCCTTCCTTCGTGCAGCACATGTCACAATCACATGGAATCACAGCTGCCACATATATACTGCAACAACGCGCCTATGCTCAATTCTGCCGCACGAATGCTGACAGTGACCGCCCACATGTGGACTTTGAATCCTGGTGCAACGTGAGAGAAAAGGATTATCCACACTTCCAGTTTTGGGCAACAGTTATGTTACTGGAACTGACCATTCTTGTGTATGTCCGATCACTCCGTGAAGCAGACTTCAAGATGCATCTGGATGCCCTGACAAAAATGGCTCCCTGGTTCTTTGCACTAGACCACACACACTATGCTCGGTGGATACCGGTTCATCTCCGTGATATGATGGAACTTCCAAGCGAACATCCAGATGTGTCCAGAGGGTGTTCTCTGCCATTCAAATCGACTAAGCCCATGAACAGAACAATGCTATCATCAAAGGCGATAGAGGAGCTGTAGGCCTGACAGATGATCCCAATCATGCCAATGCTCTGTGACGTTGGATGGTTTCCGGTCCAGAAGTTGCAAGAGCAGTTGTTGAATTTGACGAAACAAGCATGCATCAGCACTCCCACCATGAGTAGACAACAAGCGTGCATAAATCATTCGCAAAAGATGTTCAGGCACTACTTGCTGCCTTTGAAGATTTACGAAACCCCTTTTAGGAAGATAGCCAGGACCTTCTAGTCCTTGACACCAAGGAAATAGCCAACCCTGCCGTTGTGGAGACAGTGCATACTGCTAAACAAATCGGCAAGCAGCAGTTTGACACCTATGTCAATGACTTTTTTCCTGGAACAAACTAAAAGGATTGATGACGTTATCCATCGTAACAAACTATACCTGTTCAATATACATTTCCACGCCGGCCAGCAAAGGAAAAGCTACAGGTAACGTCACTAAAAAAAGGAGGCGGAGCTCTTCTCTCGACTCTACATCAGTTGTCAAACCCGTGATGGAAATCGGGAAGAATACTTCAGACATGAGAATAAAGCTAGCCCACCTGCATTGTCGGATTCAGGGAAACTTCACAAAGGAACAAAAAGTGATTTGTTGTTGTGCCTAAATGATTGTGCTAAAGCACAACCAGAGCCTCCTCCTGCCACGGCTGTTATCATTGATGGGGCTACAATCACTCAAATGTTGAAGCCTGGTACATCCAAGATTTTTGAGGAATATGCACTCCAGATCTTCACCCCATACATTGTACGGCAGTTTCAACATGCTCGTCGCCTTGATCTTGTTTGGGACAGCTACAGAGCTGATTCACTGAAATCCTCTACCCGGGAAAAACGTGGAAAAGGTGTGCGATTGCGAGTTGTTGGGTCGGCAACAATCCCAGGAAACTGGCAGAGCTTTTTGCGCGTGGACGACAACAAAGTTGAACTATTCTGATTCCTCTCCAACCTGCAGACGTCCTTTCACGAAGAGAGCAAAGAACTTTTCGTCACTAATGGAGAGGAAGTGCTGAGTGTCCCACAGCAGAATGACATCAACATGCTTGCCCCTTGTAGTCACGAAGAGGCCGACACTCGTATGATGGTACATGTGGCTCATGCTGCCCAACATAGTCATCACAAGTTACTTATCCGGACTGTGGATACCGATGTGATTGTGTTGGCTGTGATGGTAGCTCAGAGATTGCTAGATGAGGATGAACTTTGGATTGCCTTTGGAACAGGAAAGGCCCTCCGCTATCTGCCAGCCCATGAAATGTCTGCATCACTGGGACCAGAGAAGGCTTACGCTCTGCCTATATCTTCCATGCCTTAACAGGATGTGATACTGTATCAGCTTTTGTTGGGCATGGAAAGAAGTCAGCATGGGCAACCTGGAATGCTCTGCCAGAGCTCACCGATGCCCTTATTACCCTGGCAGATGGCCCTGCAAGTAGCCCCGCATCATCTTTCTCTGCAGTTGAGAGGTTTATTATCTTGCTCTACGACAGGACATGTGCTGCCACAGATGCCAACAGAGCGTAAAGGAAGCTTTTCCCGAAGAAGAACTCTGTTCACCGCATCCCACCCACACAAGCAGCATTATAGAGAGCAGTATGTGCGAGGTGCTGTATTCCAAGGTGGCCACATTTGGGGACAAGCCATGAATCCACGACCTGACTTGCCTTCACCATCAGACTTGGACTGGATTAGGACGGACAGTGGATCCTTCGAACCCCTCTGGACCGAGCTACCCGAGGCAGCAAAATCCTGCCAGGAACTGGTATTTTGTGGATGCAAGGGTGTAAGAAGCGATGCAAGTGCAAGAAAGCGAATCTGCCTTGCACTGGACTGTGCTTCTGTGAAGGTGACTGTTGATTACATCATGTGGCAACGAGAGGCAACCAAATAGCAAGCAATGAATTAGTTAAGTAGTAGGACAAATAATGATCACTGTCATGTTCGTGCAGTTATACCCACATGATAACTAGAAATTGCGCGCTCGGCGGGTCGCGCAGCCGAGCACATGTATCCCCCGAACCAATTGCATTGCACTTTTGTGGGTTGTAATATTGTGAACTGAACAAGTTTGGTGGTGTACGTTGTTCTACTAGGCTGGCAGTAGCCTTTGGGCAAGGCCTCGCGCGCTGTTTGTCCTCCGAGCAGGGTCTGATTAATAAACAAGGCGATGTGCGCTTACAGCAGTGATCGCTGGACTGAGCCGCGTCAGCGGCGAGGCCTTTGCTAACTTGCGGAGCTCATTAATATTGGCATATGTAACAGGCTCTTACATTATGCAGCAGTTAAAAACAATTGCAGCCAATCGTCATTGTTTAGGGTTTTGAACAAGGTGCATTACCATGGCAACCGTGACTCCACCCAACACCAAAATCAATAGGCTTCATCCTGTTTCCTTAATACACCTTCATACTAGGCTTGGGCGTCAGAACCGATTACTCGATTCTACCCGATTCCAGAAATAGGAATCAACGGTCGACTCCTGAATAGCGCAGAACCGAGTAATCGATACTACTGGTACACGTGCAAAACTGTACCGATTCTGTGAATAATCGACTCGCGGGGAAGGGAGATCGCGCGCAAGAACGAGTCGGTTTCAAGAGAGTCGATCTCTTATGCCGACTCTCCTCGGTTCTAATCAGAATAGAATCAAACTATTTCGCGCAAACGCATGGAACTGCCGTGTCTCGCACAGACACAGTCTCTCCCGGTCTCTCCCGCACCGGTCCCGTCTTATTTATTTCAAGAAAACAACGCTGGCGTTCGTACGTGTACAGCGCATATACGTACGCATGCATGCAATTCGCAATTCAAGCGATCCAGTTCTAAAAAAAAATGGTTAAAATGCAGTGCATTTGTGGCCCCAAATCCTCTTAAATAAACCAGATTCCTAAATCAATTACTTTTTTGCATTTCTAAAATGATTTCTACGGAAAAATGATATCAAACTGTTCAGATTTACCTCGATTACAAACGCACTGCATTTTAACAATTTTTGTTAGAACTGGATCGCCAGCGCAGTAGGCGATCCGGCGAGTTACCTTCTCACATACACAGAGCTGATTGTGTGATTGTATGAGTTATGTGTACATGTACGCTATACGATCTCAGAACCGATTCTTCTCGGAACCGAGACATGGGTATGGAATCAGAATCGACTCCAAGCTGGGGCAGAACCGCCCAAGCCTACTTCATACCAAATAAGAAAATAATCGGACAAGAACTCGGACCTGTAGAGCGGTCACAAGGTAATCTTAACTATTTCTTTATATCATGGTTACCATGGCAACCATGAATCCGCCCCACACCAAAATCAATAGGCTTCATCCTCTTTCCTTAATACACCTTCATACCAAATAAGAAAATGATCGGACAAGAACTCGGACCTGTAGAGCGTTCACATGGTAATCTTAACTATTTCTTTATATCATGGTTATCATGGTTACCATGGCAACCAGGACTCCGCCCCACACCAAACTCAATAGGCTTCATCCTCTTTCCTTAATACACCTTCATACCAAATTAGAAAATGATCAGACAAGAACTCGGATCTATAGAGCGTTCACAAGGTAATCTTAACTATTTCTTTATATCATGGTTACCATGGCAACCAGGACTCCGCCCCACACCAAAATCAAAAGGCTTCATCCTCTTTCCTTAATACACCTTCATACCAAATTAGAAAATGATCGGACAAGAACTCGGACCTGTAGAGCGTTCACAAGGTAATCTTAACTATTTCTTTATATCATGGTTACCATGGCAACCAGGACTCCGCCCCACACCAAAATCAATAGGCTTCATCCTCTTTCCTTAAGACACCTTCATACCAAATTAGAAAATGATCGGACAAGAACTCGGACCTGTAGAGCGTTCACAAGGTAATCTTAACTATTTCTTTATATCATGGTTACCATGGCAACCAGGACTCCGCCCCACACCAAAATCTAAAGGCTTCATCCTCTTTCCTTAAGACACCTTCATACCAAATTAGAAAATGATCAGACAAGAACTCGGACCTGTAGAGCGTTCACAAGGTAATATTAACTATTTATTTATATCATGGTTACCATGGCAACCAGGACCGCGCCCCACACCAAAATCAATAGGCTTCATCCTCTTTCCTTAATACACCTTCATACCAAATTAGAAAATGATCGGACAAGAACTCGGACCTGTAGAGCGTTCACAAGGTAATCTTAACTATTTCTTTATATCATGGTTACCATGGCAACCAGGGCTCCGCCCCACACCAAAATCAATAGGCTTCATCCTCTTTTCTTAATACACCTTCATACTAAATTAGAAAATGATCGGACAAGAACTCGGACCTGTAGAGCGTTCACAAGGTAATCTTAACTATTTCTTTATATCATGGTTACCATGGCAACCAGGACTCCGCCCCACACCAAAATCAATAGGCTTCATCCTCTTTCCTTAATACACCTTCATACCAAATTAGAAAATGATCGGACAAGAACTCGGACCTGTAGAGCGTTCACAAGGTAATCTTAACTATTTCTTTATATCATGGTTACCATGGCAACCAGGACTCCGCCCCACACCAAAATCAATAGGCTTCATCCTCTTTCCTTAATACACCTTCATACCAAATTAAAAAATGATCGGACAAGAACTCGGACCTGTAGAGCGTTCACAAGGTAATCTTAACTATTTCTTTATATCATGGTTACCATGGCAACCAGGACTCCGCCCCACACCAAAATCAATAGGCTTCATCCTCTTTCCTTAATACACCTTCATACCAAATTAGAAAATGATCGGACAAGAACTCGGACCTGTAGAGCGTTCACAAGAAAATCTCTGCGGCGGCGGCGGCGGCGGCGGCGCGACGAGGCCAAATCCATAGTATCCCCCGAAGTGGTTCGGGGGATACAATAATAATGATTGGCGGCCATTTTGTAAAAATGGCGGTTATAATATTTATTGATGTGTACAGATTGACACATTCTATCCCAAGTTCCCAACCCCATTCCAATCATTCTTAGAAAGCCAAATACGTAATAAATGTAATAAATAGGCATGTATCTACACAAACCCTATGTACTGTAATTCATAATGGGCGCTATTTTGTATTCAGAATGGTCGCCATGTGTATTGTTTTTTTTACATATTGACATTTTGTTAAAATATATTTTGTTTTGAACATTGAATATACTAGTTTAGAAAGATTCAGAACAATAACTCAATCTATTTATTTAATCATTATTTTAGCAAATCACATGCACAACTTTTTATTTAAAAATGGTTAAAACCAAAGGGTTTTTAGAGAGCGCCCTCTTGTGTTTTTTTTAATGATAACAGACTTTTTTTACTTAGTCGTTGCTATTTGTTTTATACCTTTCGATCATGGTGGAGTTATAACTATTAGCATGATTAGTTTGTAATGTTATGGTGCAGGTTTTGGTTACTAAAATTCAATTTGACCAACATTTTACTATCCCTTTAAAATATAACCAACATGCATTGAGATGGATTTACTAAAAGAGGCCTCACTTACATGTGTGTGAATTACTTCTGTGCAAACATAATTTGTATTTGCGGCCTTCTGTAGAATTGCCCTCAACCATGATCCCCGATTATTTCACAATGAAGTTAACAAATGCCACCACGAAATATTAATCATGTTAATATCGTGCCTTGTTTACTTTGGCAATCTTGCATGAAACCAGCCCAGGATTCCATCACAATGGATGTTTATTAGAGTCGAAATTATGAGAAAAAAATAATATAACTCGTCTTTTACCAGATATACACTTGTTGTACTTTGTACTTTTTGAAGGGCGCAACGTAAAGTTTTGTACTTTGGAGATAATCAACTTTGTCAAATTCAACCAATTATACACTAACTTTTCTTGTACTTTGGTGTTTGGCTTATGGTAACAGAACAATTACATTGGTTTTGATTTTCTTAATGTCTCCCTAGTTGTGTAGATATTTAAGATTGCATTGAAAACCGTTAAAGGGACTTAGTAACATTGTCCAAATCCTCAAAATCCAATTGGAATTCTAGCGGTTCTCTCATACCGTGTTGTATTCGTATAAACAATAAAAACAATGGACAGGTTTCGGTTTTTCAAATTTCCCTTTCGTTAAAAAGATATTTACGATTGAAGTGTTCATATGTTAAATTATCCATGGGATCGTCTGAACCGTGTACAAAGTCAGTGCAATGAGTAAGTAAATATCGCTTTGCATTTTTGCTTATTACTTGGCCACATAACGTCCATTTAACTTGAAATTTTCACACAACACCCAGTTGACATATCAGATAACAACAATATACATTGTATCAACCACTCATCACTTGTTGCACATGTCAACAAAGTTACTAGATCCCTTTAAGGTATGCTTTTCGATCGTAGTACAAAATAACCGAATTTGGTTACCTCAGGTGAACAATCGGGGATAAAATCTTACATAAATTTTGACTTGTTTCACTAGGTAAATATTGTTCTTTTTCTATGAAAATATCACACATTATTCAGAAGAATCTTACAATGAAGTTTAAAGTCTCAAATATCACTTTTGGACAATCTCATTAAGTTTATTGATCACGTTAAAGTTCAGGAACCTTGTGCAAACAAAAATTGTCTCCCTTTAATGTTGTATTAGTACTCCACAAACTAGAAATAACTATTATCTGGCAATTTGAAATCACAAAGAGAAGGCTTCGACCTACAAGATAGTAGCCTATGCCAATCTCAATTTAGCTAAAAGTCAACTTAATGCTCTTCTCACTCTCACCGGACGACATGCAGTTTATAGATATCGTGAGACTTATTGAAAATAGAACAATTGTGCGCAAAAACAGCAGTGTGAGAGTTAAAAAAAGAAAGAGAAAGAGGTGCAGAGAAAAACGGGGAGTGTTGAAAAAAGTAATTTAGTCATTTCAATGCCCCTCTCCGCACTACCAGTCAACTGGGGAGCAATTTTCCCACCTACAATAGAGTGCACCGGTCCGTGAACATGGCGCTGTACTAGCTGTGTCAAGAATAGGTGTGGACGGATTCTTCCATTCTGCAAACATGTGAAAAGGTTTAGTGACGATTTGTGGGCGAGCAAAACAAATGCAAATGTAACCGAGCATTACAATACAGAGGCTGATCTTGTTTGGTTCAGACAAAATGTATAGGAATACTTTATTTGATGCGGATTTAGATGAGTTGTATTCAGAATGGCCGCCATGTGTATTGTTTTTTACATAATTATTGACATTTTGTTAAAATACATTTTGTTTTGAACATTGAATATACTAGTTTATAAAGATTCAGAACAATAACGCAAACATTCAACAAAATTGTATTATTCCAATACTTAACGGCGGCCATTTTGAAAAGAATGGCCTCCATATTGATTGATTTGGACTAAATTATATTCTTGTATTATGGTCTAATGTTGTTAGCACTTGAATAGAATTGTTTAGGAAGAATAGGATGAATAATGGTGCATATATTAACATAACCCTCTATCACTTTAATACTCAATGGCGGCCATTTTGAAAAATGGACGCCACGGCTCTCCTGGGCAAAATTCCCGAAGGCTCAATACCCAAATTTGCTTAAAATACATTACTCTACATGTGTGCCAAATTGTATGCTTTTAGACAAAAGTGAACAATTCGGCTAATATAGGGAGCTATGCCGCTGGACTATTAGGCTTAGTTTAAGTTTAGGATAAGATTAGGGTTACGGATAATGTTAAGGTTAGGTCTAGGGTAAGTGTTGAGGTTTAGGTTAGGGTTTGTATAGTACATAAGGCTAACAATTATGCCTCTTATTCTGCTTATTCTAATAACCAATTGGTTTATCAGGTCTGGAATACCCCTTTTAAGAGTTATTTTTTGACATGCGCCAATATAAATAATGAAGGAGAGTAAAGATTGTACACCTACCTTCACACAGGGCAATACATCTGAGGTTCTTGCTTTGTAAGAATCTACACACCGACTTCTTGGGTTCCTGTTGGCAAACAAATAGAGACAGAAATAATGACAATTAGATTTTCCATAAGCTTACCACTTTAGCTCACATCATTCAAGAGATGCATTGTACAGTGATCAACTTTCTATCAATAATGAGTGTACAATGTACCTGTAGCGTGGTGCATACAACAAAAAGTGGTAATTTTCACAGTACATTAATTTGCGTCAATCTCGCAACATTTTCAGCATGTGCAAATGCTAAAATTGCAAAAGTACAATGTCTATGCATGATATGCTTTATTATGCTTCAAAATATCAACACTTCTTATTTTCCTGACACACAAAAAGACATTGGGACTTTAGGGCTATGAAAATGTCTTTGTTAGGTTTCTTGTTATATTACAGTAAAAAACAAAGGAATATAAAGAGCTCTTTATAACGAGGTTCCACTGCAGGTGAACAAATGTAAATGTATTTTTCGGAGTATACTTTTCAAGCTAAATTGCCTGCATAAAAATTACTCTCTAAATTTTGCTTTGCATTGAACTCTATGTAAATTCACAGGGGCTCTTTTTATGAATATCGGGGGCTTTTGGGGGCATTTTGGGGGCGCATTTGCCCTCAGCCCCAGTTTATTTGTTCACTGTTCCACTATATTTTTGACACTTACTGGAGGAGGAAGCTTTTTGACTGACTGATGGATGCCATGCCCCATCCCGGAGTAGCCAAACGACACGCTGGAATGCGGACTCAGATAGATACCCTTGCCGTATGCTGCTCCGTGCATCTAGGAACATAGAAATATACAAAAACATGTATTACATTTTAAAGATCTAAACTCATGGGCCAACAAAAAAACACAATTTGTCTAAGAACCAGAACGTCAATGACGTAGCGCTCATCTGGCATCTCGCAACATCAAATATCGCAAATTTCATGTGGTACACTTTTCAACTGGTCAAAAAATAAAAATGTGATGCCCTGGAAGGGACAGAAAAATTAATTTAAAAAAAAAAAAATTAGAGTGAAAAAAATATAAATTTGACGCCCCAGAAGGGACATGGGAAAAAAAAAAAAATAAATAAATAAATAATAAAAAAATAATAAATAAATAAATAAATAAATAAATAAATAAATAAATAAATAAATAAATAAATAAATAAAAAATTACCATAATTAATTAATGGAGAAAAATTTCAAAATTCTGTGTAGAAGTTTAGTATACCAAAGTTAGCTCAACCAGATAAAGCAAACCAAATAAAAATCGGTCGAGAAATGAAGGAGAAGAAGCATTTTTTGTGATTTTTGGAATAAATTTGCATAAATTACCATAATTAATTAATGGAGAAAAATTTCAAAATTCTGTGTAGAAGTTTAGTGTACCAAAGTTAGCTCTACCAGATAAAGCAAACCAAATCAAAATCGGTCAAGAAATGAAGGAGAAGAAGCATTTTTTGTGATTTCGAATAAATTTGCATAAATTAGCATATATAATGAATTTCACGATTCTGTGTAGAAGTTTTAAATCCCCCTCCTAGCCCTATCTTATGAAACAATCAGAATCAAAATCGGTTGAAAAATAACGAAGAAGAAGCATTTTGAAAACTGTGGACGGACGGACGGAAGGACGGACGGAAGGACGGACGGAAGGACGGACGGAAGGACGGACGGACGGACGGACGGACGACGGACGCCACGCCATGGCATAAGCTCATCGGGCCCTTCGGGCCGGATGAGCTAATAATGGGTGGTTTATTTCCTATGACAATTATTATATTTTTGAAACTTTAATTCCACCTTTAATGGTTAATTTACAAAAATAACATTAATAATAATACACAGTTTTTATATAGCACATAACACTTTGCAAACGCACATTCCTATGCCCTTGTATTATTACCCTGGTTGTTATTGGTACAGTTCAAACCCATACAATCATCTTGTGCACCATCTCAACCACCCATGGAGCATACTAGCCGAGAGAATTATTATTAATCTACCGATTTACCTGGTGTTTAGTGCCTGATGCATTGATGAGACCATGCCTGAGAATCGAGTGCCAGTTCTCTATGTTTGAACCACTGTGGACAAAGTTTTAAAAAACAGTAAGTCATCATAAACATTTATTCTTGTTATTTGGTATATCAATTTTTTTCTCTTTATTTTTTTATACAAAAAAAGACTAACTAGGCCTTCATGTAGGTTTCTTCTTTACTGCTAAGCTAATCACCCAGTCAGTCAGACACACACAGTCATTCGGTCAATTAGATAGTCAATTTGACAATTAGTTAGACAGTAAAGTCCATCAGTCAGTCGGGTCAGCAAGTCAGCCATTAAGTCAGTACCGTAAAAACCGACTGACCGACCGACCGACCAAACAACCAACCAATCAATCAATAAATCAACTGATCAATCAATCAATCAACAAACATGTATTTAATCAAGAATACTTACTGAAATGCAAATATACTGCCAAACTCCTGCTTAGCCTTCCTGAAAGCATTCTCTTTTGTAGGAGTGCTGCTCAGTAGGAGGAACTGATGAGGTGTGTGCATGAACCGGATTTGCTGTGAACAAAATAAAAAAATCATAAGTAAAGGGATGAATATTTTAAGGACATGAAGCGTAACAAAAATTAACTGGTTGAAGCTTGCTAGAATGTGCAAGATGCACTTTAACCAGAAAAAGGGAAAAAGAAGAATGCTAGAAATAGTGTTCAGTATTCAAGTGGTAGTCTGAAATAGGAGGATCTAGTTTAAAGAGACAAGTTTTCAAATAAATTTTAAAAAACAAATCATTAAAAAAATGTTGGAAGATAATCCCCAAACAGAGCAAATGTTTTTGCTAAAAACAACATTATAATACATCATTATCATATTTATATACATGTATCTTTTCATCTAGTTGTATCTAGCATGTGTATCAAAATTTAAAAGAGTTACATCACAAATCTCACCTTGTTGTTTGGAAGCTTCACTATATGTGACCTGTTGCTGGAAATGATCCTGTGCAGGAAACGTGAAACAAAGATGAAATAATTTGGTTATGTGTGATTAAGAACCAGGACTTGAACAAACATAATCTTTGCTCCCTAATGCCCTTTCATTCCCCAACAGGTACTGCATCATCAAATATCAAATTCATCAAAATCACCACCAAAAGTATGCACAGGTCTCCAGTACCAGGCAGGACCGCGCACAAGCGCAATACTCACACAGTTAACTCTCTTGTGTATAAAGCGTTCTTGAGAGTGGGGGAGCTGACTATTAAAGAGAGTGGACCGGGAGGAGGAAAATGGGTTTTTACTTGCTTATTTGTTGCCGGTACCGCAGTCCATATTAAAGCTACAGAGCATGCAGTATGCTTTTTACATGGCGCCTACTGTGAGCGCTTTGAAAAGTTGATCCAACAATGCAGTCCTTTTTATTTCATCAAATGATGAATCTGTCTTTATGACTTTGATCGCACAGCTCACAGGGAAATTCTGAAGCCCTGAAATCTTTGCTGCTCTGAAGCATTCACAATTTTAACGATCAAAGCCACCATGCTTTTGTAAAGGAACGGAGAATACACAAACACCATGTTAGTTTCGCAGGTCTTTGGTCTCTCGAATCCTGGGACATACCATTGTAAGAGAGGGTAGGCAAGGTTAGAGGGAAGACAAGGTAGTGCTTATTTGTCTCGTCTCATCAATTTTAACAATTGTTCGAGCACAGTTATGGCATACCTGCCAACATTTGAAAATTAAAAAATTTTTGCGGCGGGGGGGTCCAGCTCTAGGGTTCTAGATGCTCTCTTGTGCTATCTTAGCCTTATTTTTTAACATTTGACCACACTGAATGAGCAATACTTTAATGATAAAGACATATATGTCCTTTTTGATAAGAAAAAAAAAAAAAAAAAAAATCGAGATGCTTTTTTTTTTCTTTTTTTTTTTTTTTTGCTTAAAAATCGTACTAGTCCGATTTTTCACCCTTTTTTGAGGAAAAAATCGGACGAAATATGGCAAAATCGGACTGGTTGGCAGGTATGTTATGGAGAATTCAAAAAAAAAAAATTGGATTGGCAGGTCTTTGGTCTCTCGAACCGCGGGACATACAAATGTACCATTGTAGGAGGGGGTAGGTAAGGTTAGAGGGAAGACGGTGCTTATTTGTCTCGTCTCATCAATTTTAACAATTGTTCCAGCACAGTTACAGAGAATTAAAAACCCCGGGACATACCATTGTAGGAGAGGGTAGGCAAGGTTGTCCATTTTGTCCATGTGTTTCTTCATGTCGATGACGCTGCCCGCTGCAAGCATGTCCGTCATGGAGCTGAACTTATCCAGCGTCGACTCTAACCGATCAAAGTTCTTTTTCTGTGGGCCATAAGAAATAGTGAGAAAATAATTAAATTTGAATTTTTCATTGGGGAATTGGTATTAAAAAAAGTACATGAGCCTTGCACCTGGTTGTCACCGCCTACTTCCAGCGCATCTTTCTAAAAATTAAACATTTCCCAGCATTGTTCCAAGCACACAAAGTTATTTTTCTGTGGATCCTGAGGACATTGTATTAAAGGTTCTATTCCATTCAGTTGACCTTTTTTCTATAAAACTCCTAAGATAATGTACGCAAATAAAATATATAGCATGCAGTATAAGAAACTATTAATAAAGAGCAGTAATCTGTTTGATTGTAAGTTATAAACTGATAGTTACTTGACATTGTAATTTCTTCCAAAATGGCTTCATCCAGTCAATAAAACCCGACATAAAGTTGTACAATTGCTGTGTTTTTGTTAAACAAACACACATAAAAAAACCTTCCAAAGATAGCTTATTGATAGTCCTATAGTTCACATGCATCTCAAAATGTGTGCAATAAAATTCTCCAGAGATTATTTATCTGTACCTTTGGTGAGAAGACAAGTTCCTTGGTGTTCCTTGGGTCGACGACGCTGGGGAAGGGGTCCAGGATGAGCTGCCTCCGTCTGGACTTGACGGACGCCAGCACCATGGAGACTAGGAGGTCCACGACCTCGGCACCCGTCGCTACGTTCTCCGCAGCATCCTGCATCACACCCAGCATTTGGAATGAGAATACGCAGAGCTCTCGTTCGCAAACAGCCGGCTGAAAAAATATAAACATTCAAGTTACTTTAATTTTCTTACCTTCCATTTCAAGGTAGCCTATGCTTATTTTTACAAATTATTTATCATTTAGGTACCAAAAGTTAAAAAAATGACCTTAATGTTGCTAACAGCAATGTCTCTCACAGTGACATAATAAAACAATTTAATGTAAGTAGAACATTAAAACTTTAAAACTCTTAATACATAGATATTCAAAGTTCATTTAAAGTCATTCACAAATCTACCCGATTCTTGATTCGTCTAACCCTACAATCGATAAACAGACTAGCCCTTTGAGCCTTACATAATAAAGGGTTACACTCAATAAGGACTAGACTCAAACGTAATTGGGCTGGGGTCTACTGAGAATTAATCTTAAACCAAAATCAAACAGCCTTGAATGGGTTCAAATTCACCTTTAGCATTGCACCATTTTGAAATATATGAGGCTCGTCACAGACGACGCAGAATTCGCTAAGGGTGGGTATCCTATGTCCTAAGTAGACATGCATCTGCCACAGGAAGCCATGCTCCAGGCTGGGCGCCTGCTTGGATTTCTTCTGATCCTGTTGGGAAAATCAATGAAATTACTATCGTTAGCAAAAATTTACTTGAAAAAAAAAATGTAATTATCAAACCCAGCCGAAACATTATCATTTCAATAATTTGTTTCAATAAATTGAACAAAGTGGTTGTATCACAACAAGCATCCATCATCATCCCCACTATCAATCATCGTTGTTGATGTCATCATCATCATCATCATCATCATCATCATCATCATCATCATCATCACCACCACCACCACCCTCATCATCATAATAATAATAATAAACGTTTCTTGTATAGCGCATATCACGCCTAGAATAGGGTCTCTATGCGCATAAGAAGGAAGCATGAAAGGATAAGTACAGAGATAGGTAAGAGATGGAAAATAGGAAAGAAGTCTAACACAAGTGACAGTAGAATAATAATAGAATTAAAAATGAATTTATATACGTATATTACTTCAAAAATAAGTGAGTTTTTAAACTAGTCCTGAACTTATCAATAGAGTCTAATTGTTTTATACTTTCAGGGAGAGTGTTCCATAGTGTTGCTGCTGCAAATGCAAATGTACGTGCCCCATGAGATAATGTATTAAATATTGGACAAAGTAAGAGGGACTTACTCTGGGAGGGCAGATTCCTAGCAGGACGATATACTGTTAATAAACTTTTAAGGTATTCGGGGCCCTGACCTTGCAAGGACAAGTATGCTAAAGAAAGAATTTTATATTGAATCCGAAATTTCACAGGGAGCCAATGTAACTCTTGCAAGATTGGAGTTACATGCTCATGTTTTTTGGCTCGCACAACCAATCTTGCAGCTGAATTTTGAATTCTTTGCAACTTGCTGATTTGCAGGTCTGGGAGCCCATACAACACACTATTACAATAATCAATTCGTGACATCACGTGTGCATGAACCAATCTCTCGGTGGCCTCTTTTGACAAATATTGCCGAACCGTACCTATCTTATACAAAGCTAGTGAGGCAGATTTACATACATTATTCACATGTGCGTTCATTGCAAGATATTTATCTAATTGAACGCCCAAGTCTCTCACAGAGTTAGAAGCAGTATTAACAACGGTTTCATCAATAATTACATTATCAATTTGTTGACATTGCCTAAACCTACTAACAAAGTGCAAAACCTCTGTTTTTTCAGCATTCAATTTCAAATAATTTTGATGAGACCAATACTTAACATCCTGAATGCAAGCCTGTAACCTAGATATTGCATCTAATTGAGTGCCTTTTACTATGCATACATAAATCTGGGTATCGTCTGCATACATCATACAATTCAACCCATGATGAACTATGATATCTTGTATTGGAGCAGAGTACAGACTATAAGCAAGTGGTCCAATCACAGATCCTTGAGGGACACCGTATAAATTTGAATGAAACTCTGACTTAGAGTCACCAATAACAACACAATGAGTTCTATTTTCCAAACTATCACCATCACCATCATCATCATCATCACCACCATCACCATCACTATCACCATCATCCTCACCATCATCATCATTTTCATCATCATCATCACTATCATAGAATGAATCCTTAACCAGTGACCAGTGCCCCTCTCCTACAAATGTTATGTTCCCCCAAGGAGCCACCCCTAAATCATACTTGCTGGAAAAAAATGACACAAGACAATAACATGAATTTTTATAATTTGAATTTGAAAAAAAGAATAGGAAATATACAGGGTCATTTAAACAAATTTATATATAATACATAAGGTGTGCCCCCCCCCCCAATAATTGTACATGCGCCCCCAATTAGTCCGACCATGCTACTACGCCACTGTCCTAAGCCCTCACCGGTGATGCGGCTGGAATGAGATGTAGTTCCTCCTTGCTTGGAGACGGAGGGGAGTTGCTGGATGAACTGGACCTTTGCCATGGAAACATCTTCTTCTTCTTAGAACTGGAGTCGGGAGAAACAGGTGATGGTGACCTGTGATAATAATTCACAAAGTGGAGCAACAAAACAAAAACATTTTGAACGATGATAATAGTTGATTCATTTATACAAATTTCAAAAAAATCAAAAGAAAGGATGTATAAAATTACCATAAACCCATGCTTGCACATGGAATCATCAAAAGGGAAGCGTGGTACATGTATTATTTTGTTCATTAAATGTAAGAAATCATTGATACTTTTAAGTGAACATAAAGTAAAGTACAATAATGTATTATGCAAGCTGTGAACACTGTAACAATGATCAATCATTCATAGAGATAAATACTGGCAAAATATGTGCATAAACCTATTACAATAAAAATCCATTTCAATGATAATCTTTTTATTAAATTTATGTTGTTACAAAAAAGTTAATCTATTTCTTTTTAGATTTTTAATTTTACACAAAGTTTATTGAATAAGTGAACCAGAAAAATACATACTCAGAACTTGGTGATTGGCTCATTGCATTTGACCGACTTGATGAAAATGAGATCGGAATCGTAAGCGTGCGACTGCGTGATGGGTTACTATTTGTTCGATGAGTCTCTCTCGGTAATGTTCTGAAAAAGGTGAAAGAAAGAATATAAAATAAGTTTGTATCAAATATAAAATAATAGGAGTGGTATCATATAACAGATCTTTAAAATGAATAGGGAAGATGAATATTAAACTAATAGTGAAACAATTCAAGATATTGATGAGAAATATATGGGTATGTTCTTATTGCTACAATGGTTGTCCCTTGGTAAAGATCTGTGAAAGGTTGAAGCGAAATAACCAGTGGCGTAGTGTGGTCGAACTGATTGGGGGGCATGGGGGCGCACGTGCCCCCCCCCCCCCCCCCCAATCAGTTCAACCACGCTACGCCACTGGAAATAACAAATACAAATAAATAAATAAAGGAATCAAATTGCTCAAGAGGAATAGGGAAAAGGAAATTAAATAACTATTAGGGAAAAAGAGTTAGAAAAATGCATGTCATGCTCAGAACTCAGTCACTGACCTATTTTAGCTATAAGTAAATAATTTCCTCAGTTTCCTTTTTATCTCAATTGTTTTCAATATGTTGTTCTCTGGGGTTCAAAAACACTTGCACAAGAAAAAAAACACATGTTGCAATTATATTTGGGTCAAGGGATAAATACATGTGAACTAGTTTACAGACATTAATGATAACAGTCAGTACCAGACAATATGGCACCTGCAACTGTGAGAAATTGTGATAACTTCATTCACAGAATGAAACATGTTGTTCATTGCGATTGCAACAATTGTCACAAAATGTAGGTCAAAGAAAACAAAATGGGACCTTTTGAGTTTAAAGGGATAGTTCAGTTTTGGTTTAGAGGGTGCTTCGAGAATTTTGTTTTTGGTGAGGTCAAATAAAAAAAAAAATACCGTAAAACTCCGTGTATAAGGCGCACCCGTGTATAAGGCGCACCCCCAACTTTTTTTTTTTTTTTTTTACAAAATTGCTGCTCATGAATATTCATGTTTTCATTAGCAATGCTCATTAAATATGCAAAATGCTAAATTCATTAATAACTGTTTTTTAATGAGAAAAATGTATGACCACTGGTTAAAAAATTGAATATTAAATGAATGCTGCTACTCATGAACATTGAATAATCAATTAGTTGCAGTTTTTTTTTTTTTTTTTTTTTTTTTTTTTTTTTTTTTTTTTTTTTGCTGTACCTGTGTATAAGGCGCACCCCCGACTTTGAAATTTTTTCCGACGGAAAAAAGTGCGCCTTATACACGGAGTTTTACGGTAAGTGCAACATTTGAAATCATTTGAAACATTTGAGCATACTTTAAAGATAGAATCAACTTTGTTTGATCAAAATTGGTTCAGAAACAGAGCTTGAAATACCCATAAATATAGCCGATTGAAATAAATGTTGGGAATCCACTTTTATTCAATAATTTAAGAAAATATTTAAACATCATACATATTTTTTTTAATATACCAAAATGGTTTTAAACTTGTTTTTTATGATCTCTCTATTGAATAATTATTTTAAACCAAACATCACATTCACATTTTAAAAATAAAAACAAAACGTTCAGGTGTCTAGAGGGTGCCCTCTTGTGTTAACCCCTTGACTACTGGAACCGAGTGGGATGTGTATAAAGTATATGGGGATTCAGATACTCGTAGGGAACGGGTTAACAGCTGCTTTTTTGAATGAAAACAGCCCTGTAACTTAACCGTTTATGCATCATTTAATTATAACTGAACATGTTATGAACACAAGCATATTGATTCATCATTGCCCAAGGAAGGTACATGTAAATATCATTTCACTTCTGAAACGTCCAATTAACCCGTTTCCTACTAGATTTTGAAGTCCCGATAGGGTTAATACAGGGCTTGACAAGTACCTGTACCCTACTAGATTATTGCAATTAAATATAATACATACTTGCACGGTGACTTCTCTCTGCCCTTGAGTTTGGCAAGTACTGCTTTGTTGCTGAGAGCCTTCCAGTGGCTGGATAGGAAGCTCTCTGCGATTCTGGGATGGAAATAAAACAGTTCACACAAGAGTAAGACAACAACTACAATGTAAGTAATGAACATATCCAGAAATAAATGATAATAATGACGATTATAATTAATTCATCATGTATTTTGCAAGTACTGCTTTGTTGCTGAGAGCCTTCCAGTGGCTGGATAGGAAGCTCTCTGTGATTCTGGGATGGAAATAAAGGGTTTACCAAAATGAGATAAAGTATTCATACTTTATCAAGCAATAACCATGCACCGATTTACAACCACAATGACCATTAGAATTATCATCATGTGTACGGATTTGTTGCCGAGAGATTTCCAGTGGCTGGATAGAAAGCTCTCTACGATTCAGAGAAGAAAACAAATTGTTTACGCGAATTGAACAAAGAATATGAACAGTATCCATGTGCTATATCGAAATGCATACTTGAACCTTTATTAGTGGCCAAAGTTGAAAAAAAAAGCTGTAAAAATTAAGCTTTAAAAGTCCTACATGTAAATTTTTAATTACACGCTTATATGTTATGGGTATGTAATTTACTACAGGAAATGGTGCAAAACTCACAGTAGTTGTGTACAAAGAATATAAATAAAAAATATATAGTGCGGTTGGAGCCGCCCGAAGAGTATAAAACACAATTGCTTACATTAGATTATATCACTTGACAAAGTGTTGCAGCGGCGCACGAAACGTTGTGATCTTTTAGATTCCTTGTTGACCATACATTGCGAGACAAACGAATATCACTAGCGATATTATTTTCGATACTATAACCGCAATGAGTAATATATTTACCATTAAAGAATATAAACATCAAACAAAATATAACAAACAACATAACCAGCAAAGTTTTTATGAAATATATTAGAGTACATTATACAAGTACATGTACTTACTTTTTCATTTGGCTACAGACCCCTGGTTGGTTACTCTTCGCACTCTGGAATACTGACACACTTGGAACATCTTTATAGAAAAAAGACAAAGAAATCATAATTAGTTAGCAGAGACAGAAAAACAATTATTCCTGCATTTTTTTATTCCAATAAAAAAGAAACTAAAAAAAAAAAAAAATAGGATTACAAAACAAATTCAATTAAATTAATCCTTCAGGTTTGTGTCAGGCTTATAATAGCTTTCTGACCATATGAGTATTGAAAACTAAGGGGTTTCGGGAACAAACACAGCACTAGGGTTTTTCTATAGCTCAGCTGGTAGAGCACCGGTCTAGCAATCCGGAGGTCTCAGGTTTGAATCCCGGAGGAATCTCATTTTATACCAAGAATAGCTGCATCACTTCGGTGAACTCTCACATATATCCCCAAGATGATTTCTATCCTTCAGTTTTATGTCAGGTTTATAATAGCTTCTGACCACACGAGCATTGAAAACTAAGGGGTTTCAGGGACTAACACAGACTGCTTTTAGGGGTTTCTATAGCTCAGCTGGTAGAGCACTGGTCTAGCATCTGGAGGTCTTGGGTTCGAATCTCAGAGATACCCTATTTTCTTTGCTCACTTTTCATTTACCAGGTATATTATATTTCTGGTCGTCTTCCCTATGTTTGAAATAATAAATTCAATTTCATAAAAGGGGAAACTACCAAATCTACAGAAAGGGGACAAAAAGAAATAAAAGTGAATATTTTCCATAAGAAAATTAAATTAAAAAAAAAACACACAAATAAATATATATAAATCACTAGTGGCCAAGCATGATGCCCTGTCTGCATGCATAGGACCCTGTATACAGTAAGCGCTTGCACTCTTGAGTCTTTTCGATATGCGTGATTGACTCATCAAACAGTTTTCCCGTGATCGGGATTTAGAGCGCAACGCCACAGACATTGGAGATACTGTATATGTTTTTAATGATAGGTATATCTCATAACTTACTGTCGTCCAAGTACTTGCTGAAAGAACAGTGGAGCCGTATAACTAGGGGAAGATCCCGCACAAGACTCCAGGCCTTTGCTATTTCATCCTGCAATTGAAAAATAATGTGTTTGATCAAAATTGAGTATCTTTAAATACTTACATACAGAAACAAATATTTTAAAATTCAAATTTTTTTCCTGAAAAAAGAACATGTCTGAACAGTATTTTGTTCACTGAGGAAAAATTTACAGCGGGATAACTATTTTTTCCTAAAATAAAATATTAGATTTAAAAAATGTATTCTTATTACCAAGGGATATTTTTACAAAATCGTAGCTTCCTCTTCTGGTAATCAGAACAAAATGTTTGAACAAAATGTATTACTATAAAAGGATACATACAATGTGTTTCTTTCTGAATAAACAAAAATATGTACAATTGTAAGAATTGGACATACATGTAATTCTAATCTATTGAATAACTATATATCCCCAAGTTGATTTTAATCCGCTTCGGGTTTATGTCAGGTTTATAAAGCTTCTGACCACTTGAGCAATGATGAATTAAGGGGTTTCAGGGAAGAACGCCATCGTAGGGTTTTCTATAGCTCAGTACGTAGAGCACCGGTCTAGCAATCCGGAGGTCTCGGGTTCGAATCCCGTTGGAATCCCATTTTTCTTTGCTCACTTTTAATCACTATTGAATAACTGGTACACCCAGACTAGTACAATACATGTGACCTGTTGACATGAAACCCTGTTACCAAATGTAAAGCTGAGAGGATGGAGAAGATAATTGGCTTTGTCTTTGCACTGCCTATGCCAATGCTGGATTTCTGACCCTATTTGTATACAATTGTTATTACAAGTTATACATCAGTGGAAAACCAGGGTTTTGAAGAATTCACAAATACCCACAAATGTAAATATTGTGACTTGAGTAAGGTTTCGTGGTGACAGGTCACATATGTTCTAACTCTATACTTATTTGGGATTGGTTGAAGACAGACCAAACCTCTCACCTGTAAGAAGGAGACATCAAGCTGCAAATCTATATCAATATCACCCAGTGCATCAAACATCCTGCAAGAGTTGAAAATAAGAATATATAGGGTGATTAAAATGATTAATTCAAGCGCGTTGAGAAAACCTGCGGTTTTGAAATGCGCTATAGAAGAGCAACCTATTATTATTAACTTCCTAACATTTTACCCAAAATATTTGAGACATTCGTATACCAATATCACTGTACGATTCTGATGTGAAATAGTTTCATAGAAAAAAAAATCATCATTATTGGAATTATGACATTAAATATGGCTCAAAAATACCATTGAACAAAAATTATTGCTGAGTCATTCATAAAGTAATAAATTATCTTGCCTCAATGGATGCTAAATGTTTTGGTTATATATTAAAAGTTTTCATGCGAATTCTCATATATGCCATACAATCTTAAATTTAGGAAAGTTTAAAAATGCAATACAGGTAACTGATTAATTTGTAAATTGTCAGATGAGAAAGAAAAGGGCACAAAGTTACTTTTAGTACTTCAGAGATAATCATGTTTAAACTTTGAAAGGCGCATGGAAAGCAAGTATATAGCTCTCTTTCGTATTTAATGAATATTCCCTTAATTAGACATAACTATTATTTGAAATGTTCGCATCACATAGAGGCTTCGACCTCCATTGCAGTATATGTAACTCAATTAAGACAAAATATGACTCAACGCCCTTCTCACTCTCAATCGAAGAAATGGTTTCTGACCTGTAACTGATGGCCTGGTTCCCAATCTGATTCTTAACCTCGTCAATGTCGTGCGCCAATAAATGGTGCATCTTAGCCTGCTCATCCTCCTCCAGGAAATAATCCTGCATGGAAAAGAAGTTAAAATTTAAGTTCCTTCCCGTGCCAATTTGGCACATAAGGTGGCACCTCTCTCCCATTCTGTAGCCCAAGGCCACACATCTACCATAAGTAGTGAAGGCTACAGAAGGGGGCTAGTCCTCTGGAAACTCTGTGTGTTTAACTTTCCCTTCTACATACTACACATGGCACATATTTGGCTTCAATTGTGTTAATAAACAATTTGATGCTAAGTAATAATTTAATTATGATTAAAGAAAATGTATTGTTATTCCACATTGCTTCATTATTATTACTGAAGCCTTTTCAAGACAAGAGGTTTGTAATATACCATAATTAACATTCCATTGTGATAGTCACTAGCTGAAGCACAAACATAAAAATACCAACTATCCATATTTTGTAAAACGCTAAATAATGTTTTCATTTGTACATCTTTTACTGTTCTTGATGGCCTATTCTTGTCTTTCAACTTTGAAATATGAGCAGTGATATGAGATCTTATGAATTGCATAATCAGCATCATCATCATCATGACTATACTATCTCACCAATGTCAACATTGTCATCATGATCACCATTACCATCGCCATCACCATCATCACCACCACCACAACCATTTTTATTGTCACCGTCATCATCAGTGTCGCCATCACCATCACCATCATCACCACAACCACCATTGTTTTCGTCACTGTCACCATCACGGTCATCGTCATCATTACCACCACCACCACCACCATCATCATCATCATCCTGACCTGTCCATCTTCTCCATCTGTGTTGTAGTAATCCTCATCAACGTCACTGTCCTCATCTTCTTCATCGTCTTCATCCTCATCGCAGTAGCTATCATCTGCATCGTCCCCATTCTCAATCAGAATTTCATTGGTGACTGATCTTATATTCTGTAGAAAGAATGAGATCAATCCACGAGTAAATTGCAATAACTGGGACCCGTAGGAAGAGTTGCGATTAATTGCAAATCATAACAAATATGCACATTTGAACCAATCAGATTTACGCACTTGGTCACATGCCAGCCCGTAGCCAGGATTTGTCAAGGGGGAGTGCGTAATTTACAATTTGCGTACACACCCAATGCACCCACCCTGGCTACAGGCCTGACATGATCTAACTTGCAATTAATCCCAACTTTACAATCAAATGTAACCCTTTCTGCAACAGGGCTCTGTTCACATAAATACATGTATGTACATTTATGAACTTGCTCTATTTATGTGGCGTAATAATAATGCTTAGTTTAATTAAACAATTAATTATATGATTTATGTTAACTGTTTGTTGACAATGAAAAACATGACAAAAAGCAATGCTAGAAAACTTATTTTCTTTGTGGCCCAGTCGGGCAAGTAAAATAAAGACTTCTCAAACTTTTAATAGCCCAAAACATGAATCTGGTTGCCCCAAACAGAGAAAAACATTTTTAAAAGTCTGTTTCCTGTCCCTGAGCTAACTTTTAGTGGCTACAAGTCTACTTCTGATTTCGAGCCCTAAAGAAACACACATTTAACTCACCACATCCATGTCATGGACTAAATTCACTCAGCCATATCATTGAAGTAACCATATGTTGGTGCTCTTTATTCTGATAGACTTTGCTAGTCTTTTGAATTCAAAATAGCAGTCTTTCACAATTCTAGCTACCTCAACCCCATGCATACTTGAACCTGGTGGGCTGTCAACTATGTCTATGGGGACAGGTTAAAATGTTAACTGTTTATTTAAAAATGATAGATAGAAATTCTTGTTTGTTACTCACCACATCCATATCACTGGAGGGACTGTCCTCGCTCAGCCAGATGTCTGGGTCCTCTGATATCTTGGTGCTGCTCTCCACTCTTGGGGGAGGTTTCACAAACTTGCAATTCTTCCAGTACTCTGCAAGAAAGAAAAAGAAAAAAAACTCTCCAGGTAAAAATATGTCAACTGCTAAAGGCTGGCATATCGGACAAACTGAGCTACTTAGTTACGCAAATTCAAATAATTATGATACTGATAATAATAATGATGACGATAATATAAAACAATAATATACAACAACAATAATAATAACAATATTTAATAACCTCAATAATAATAATTATGATAATTATAAAAAAAATATATATTTAAATTTCAAATCAAAATTTAAATTATACAAAAATAAAATAATACTAACAATAAATACAAAATTTGCCTATCTTTGCTGTACATAGTAGACACGAAGCCATGCACATGCCTACTACAAGTAGAAAAGGATATTGCACACACATTTAAATAATATTATACATTAATTACTTTGCATTATTTTTCCCACAAAAACAATTACTAAATTCAATGGCAGGACAAATTTTGAACAATTGTACAATTGACAAATAACGAAGAATCCCAAATCTTCAATATGTACATGCATGATGTATGCTCCTCACAATAAAGAGACCCAAAACTATAACTGTTCTCGAGTGATCTATCTTGTTTATTTTATTTCAGAAATAATTTGCAAGTTCAACATTGCCTAGAAACAAATACATGTATCATTGTATGAATATAGCCTAAGGTAACATCATAATTTACCTTGATTGGTTTTAATATAATTGATCATTAAACTTGGTTTCACGGTCTACATATAATTCATCCTAGAGATAAAAACAAATAAACAGTCTGTGTTCATGCAGACGTCAACTTGTGACCTTTTTAAATACAAGGAAATAAAATGTATTTGTGGTCAAACTACATGAAATGCAGCCTGCAACTTGTGACCTTCTGACAGGGAAATTGAAATAACATCAATTCATTATCTGACTACATGCTGGTAATGTACACAGCATTTACAACAAAATAAAACATGATTCATTGTCAGACTACAAGTTAATTGATGAACATACATGTGACCTTCTGATGGGGAAATAAAATAACATCCACTCATTAAGAATTTAATATATTATCTAATGATTATATGCGGGTATTCTCAACAACTTAAGTCCTTTTGACAATGAAATACCAATTCATTTTGTCTGACTTCATGTACATGTATGTTGATCACCTCTGACTCATCAATGATCAATCCATCATTCCATTGTAAAAAAAAAAAAAAAAGAGAAAAAAAAACATATGACACTGAATAGTGACACGCACACACATGGAGGGAATCCTACATGTATACATGATATGTGCAATTTTTGTCTGCAGGGTTTGAATATTTGATGATCAATCCATTGTATAAAACAAAAATTAAAAAACATATATGACACTAAATAGTGAAACACACGTACACTATGAGCCGGAGGGAATCCTATACATGTATATATATGCGTATATATATGATATGAGCAATTCTTGCCTGCATATTTGACAAAATTACACTCAGACCTAGGCTTTCTATACCAGCTTGGTCTGCATAATATATTTATGAATATGACCAATATACAATGTACATACATGTCATACAAATATATATATATGTCGACCGCACAGCCAGCAAATGCAAGCGTGCAGTGCATACATTTATGAAACACAATAATCAGGATTTCTGGGATTTGTGGGAATTCGGAGTATTGACTAATACATGTATACCAAAAAATAGTGTGCTATCATACATTGCTTCAGACTACATGTACAATTTAGGATTAAAATATTCTAGAAATGGCATAAATCGTTATGGAGAACATTAAACCCGTAATTTAATAAAGTGTAATCATTAAAATATTGAAATGAATATTATAGCATACCCAGCACTATGATTAGTATGACATGAATGATGAAGCTACATTTTTTACAGTGTTGACAATCACATTAGTGCATTAATTAGTATATAACGCTTTAATTCTCATTAATTAACATTAAACTGAATTATCACACAGGATTTCAGTCTCTCGATGCTTGTAGCATACATGTATATGTTTTTAGCAAAGATTACTGATGATGTATGGCAATGCCCAAAGGTAAATGAAGCCTCCACACAAACATCTTTTTCTACTTGCCCGTTCGGGCAAGCAGAATAATAACTTTTCATCTTTTACTTGCCTGAACAGAAAACTTACTTGCCTGCTTACTTCTAGATGAGATTTGCTAATAAAGAATTACATTATTCTCTCCTAGTTGAGCAAAAATTTAGTTGCCCAGTCAGGCAACCAAACTAGACCATTTATGAAATTTTACTTGCCCGACATCAATCTTTACTTGCCCCGGGCAACAGGGCAAGTGCTAGTGTCGAGCCCTGCCTGGGTAAATATATGAAAGGGTTCAGCAAAAAAATTCGCCCCCGAAATGCCCAAAAGAGCCCCCGAAAATGTTTTTTATTTTTTATTTTGGGGATTTTGGGGGGGATTTTCTGTTTGGATTGTGATCAAATGCTCATCAAATGATCACTTACAGCATTAAAGCTTTATAGTAGCCCCTGAAATTCGAAAAAGAGCCCGGAAATTTGTAGCCCCCGAGATGATAAAAGTAGCCCCCGAAAAGGAGTCCCCAAAATAAAAATATTAATTTTTTCGCTGAAAGGGTTAAATCAAACTGGTATTTCCTGAAAAATCAATGCTGGAAATTATCTATTTTTCCTTGTTTCCTTGTTGCACAAGTGGCTCAAAATCTGTATCTGCTTGCCACCAATAAAATAAAACAAAAAATACTAAGTAGGTTCTATGAAAGTGGTTGCATTAAGAATGTAATCATATTGATATCATGTATAATTATAACACCTGTTATATGATTTATTACAAAGTATACTCACTTGGGCAAAAAATTGTCGATTTACACAAACAATTTCGCACAAGAACGAATACGCTGTGTGACATATAAGATGCACAGCAATTGAGCAAACCATTTCTTCTTGTCCTTGTTACTTTAATCTGCCATATGAATTCATCTAAATTTTCTTGCCAGACCACAACTTCTTGGTAAATATAATTATATATAAAAACAACTCAAGGTGCTATAATTGCTGTGTACAGTATTTCCAGAGCAAATTGTAACAGCATGAAGCCAAAAGAAATACAACAGCCAGCAAGATTTATGAAAATTAGAGCCAATTTTGCCACCTGTATGAACCTAAATGTGTTATCATTCTTTATTTACTCAGCACATTTCAAGTATTACTATTGAACATATGAGTTCAAATGGGTCCAAAGTGCTGAGAAAATTTAAACAAAAATTCATTCTTTGTGGAGATCACAGCTGGTAGTGGTAAAGCTTGGTTCAACTGATGAATTACGGCCGGGCATATGAATTACGGCCGGGCATGTGAATTACCACTGAGGTGGCAAGCTTTATACATGAACATTTCTTTATTTTTCCTAGTTTTAGCATTATGTTGTTTTGGGCAAATTAGTAGGAGGGGTACATGTAGTTCTTAAAGGGATAGTATGTGTTTTGGTCAAACTGAATTTTAGTAACCAAAACCTGCACCATAACACAAAAAAATTATTTTTTGAAGCGCCCTCTATACCTAAACTGAACTACCCGGCTTAAACATTTTGCAGTTTCAGCAGCATGTATTTCGTATTGTTTTGGCAAATGAGGAGGGGGTTACGTGCAGCCCCCCCCCCCCCCCCCCCCTCCCTCCCCTCGATCACCCCATAGCCTTGCCACAGACAGCTGCTAGATACAAGAGCTCTTCAAAGTTGTGCAAGTATACAACATTCATCACCTGAACACACATTAATAGAGAATTTATTTTAGTTTACAGGGCACTTCAGACAAAAAAAAGTATTATAAATATCTACATGTATGTACATGTGTATAGCACAATATGACAATATCTTTGCAGCTGCAACCACACAATGCATAAAATGTGTATATTAGTTTCATAACGGAATGGGCACGTGTACTGGCTGCCTGCATTATAAATATAACGTACAGCATAGAAAATGGACATTAGGCTCATGGCCACTAATGGTCTACATCTTATTAGCTCAACAATGTTGCCATTCTTCATTAACTATAACTTCATTTACATTTCACATCCTTAGATCTACAAGTACAGTCAAACCTGTGTATAACAGTACAAGTGACCACTGTATACAGGTGACCTCTATAGACAGGTTCCAAAACAATGTGTTTCTCTGCAGGGGAACACTTCTCGTGGCCACTATAGGCAGGTTGGCTGCTATAGACAGGTGGCCGCTAAGACAGGTTTGACTGTACAGTCAAACCTGTCTTAAAGGGAGAGATCCACTTTTGCAAGCCAAAATTCAAAAGTTGCGAGGTTATTGTCTTATATGAAAGGAAATGTCATTTAATAGCATGCCTGAAAAAATTAGGGCTTGAAATCTCTTTTTCGTGGAGTTATAGACCTAAAACTGAATAAACTGAGGGACGTCGGTTAATTATGTACATACGTATTTTTGGCCGGTGAGTAAGTTCGTACACAGATTTCACGGAGTGCCAGATCGGAATGCATGACCCCTACGTGACCCCCGCTAGCTACGTGAGCCGCGCATAAGTACTAATGTGTGAGCGTTTACCAAGCAAAATACCCAAACTTCGCTTAAACTGACTACATGTAATTATATATTCTTTCTTTTTGAGATCTTTTTCCGTGACATACTTTAACAAATGTCGGCTTCACAATACCTTTACGAGAATTAGTACTATATTGTTGTAATACTATGCTAAATCAGTTGAACTCCTTTATTGACCGATATATAGTTTAAATGGAGGGACGCATTCGTTTTTCATTCGTAGAATCCAAATTAGAGGGCTGTTCGCTCTGATTTTTTTTTTGCGTGTTACATTGATCCCCATCCGTCAACTAAAAGCTGTTGAGACGTTTTGTAAAAGTGGATCTGTCCCTTTAACGGCCACCTGTCTATAAAGACCACCCGTCTATAAAGACCACTATTCTTGACCCCCCTGAAAGCAGTTTACATGTAAATAAACCTGTCTATAGAGACCACCTGCTGAAAATTTTAGGACCACCTTTTCTGTCTCCTTTGGGTTGTCTTTATAGACAGGTTTGACTGTATATATATCCTCTCACTCCATGTTTTTTGTTCACTCCAAATTCTGTGAGCATGCAATGTATATGTAGACATCTCTTTTTTTCTGTCAATTTGTTTGATTTTTCTCCTATGCCTATGTGCATGCAACGTGCATTGTTTACATAAAGCACATACAATTAACCTGTTATATCACTAAAGCTCTACTGTCAGCTACTACCTGATACCAAAACATCTGTCACTTTATTGCCATTGTTCACATAATTAACATTTCAATTCTGTAACATCTCCCGGATCCTATTCGCCCCTTGTTTGGGTGAGCGGCAGAGCTAGCAGTGGCAGTGCAGCGGTGCGCTTTTTAAATTATCTCTTTGTCCTGTTTTTGTATGTACATGTTATTCAGACTTTGGATTGTTGACATCAGTGTCTGTACACACTTACTGTGTGAAGATTTCCTTCTCTAAATAAACACCTACAATGTATACAAGTGTGGGACAAGTGAGTTCAAACAGAGCAGGTACACAGTTGTATAGGTAGTGTACAACAGAGGCTTGTTTTAAGACAATGTATAGCACCAGTAATACTGTTCTTTCATTAGTTAAAGGGTACCACCACCCAAAAATAATATTATTATAAATGAAATGTAACATCTTTAGTTTTCTATTCCATTAACAAGTTCACAAAAATATGTTTCCAGAAAAAAAATATATAATTGGAAAATGCATCACCATTCTAAAGCATGCGTTCATGGGTCTGCATGTATGAGACTACTTTGTCCAGAGCGAACGAATCGCCCGGGATTCTATTGTCTCCAAACGTACGCATGAATAGCATTGGCGCACTCGCAAATGTTTGGCCCGTACGGAACCAGGAAATAGTAGTGGTTCCGTAAGTGGTGGAAATTAATTGCTTTGTTTATGAATTACACAACCCTTTGCAAAATGTTGGGTATCTATTTGATATCACAAAACCCTACCAAAACATGTGTTGTTCTTTGCCTGGTGGTCCCCTTTAAATTTTGCTAAACTGAGTACTGCATACCATCTTATAGGTCAGAGCCTACTCAATTTGAAGACAAATTTTGAGATTATAATTAGTTCAAATTGATAGTATATATATAGAAAAAATAAAACTAAATTGGGTTCTACAAGGCCCCTAAACTTTGGAGTATCTCCTATGTAGCTAAGTACAGGAAGTGACTTTTATAGCACCATTCTTTTTCTCAATTTCCAAGAACCAGTTTACATGAATAGAACTGTCACACATTCAAAAGACTGCCTTTTCTCTCCTTCCCTCAGGTGGTTGCTATAGACAGATCAAAGTTTGCTGTATATATTTAACCCATTCAGGACTGGTCCCCAAAACACTTGGGCTGTGGTCTATCTATGGAGAATGCATGTTGTAATATAATCAAACAGGTGAATTCTATTACTTACTTGGAGATATTCTGTTGAAGAAGATCGGAATCCGTTCATGTATGAGTAGAGGCTGGTCGGGGCAGTGGGAGTACGTCAGAACAGTGTTATCTGCGGCAACGACAAATGAAAATTAATAAATTAGTGTAGATGGTAGTCCGAGAAATTTTACAATGAAGACGGTAGACAGGTTCCATAACATTGTTTTTCTCTGCATGGGATCATGTGTGGTGGCCACAGTGGTGGGAGTACGTCAAAACGGTGTTATCTGCGGCAACAGCAAAAAAAAATTAATTTAAAAACTCATTTAACAATTTCCAAAAGGGCAATACCTCTAGAGGGTAGTCCGAGAAACTGAAGTATAAAGACAGCATGCTATGAGCTTCCAATGGTCTTCTTATATGCGATTTGAACAACAGCAAAATCAAATTGATTAAAGGGCAATGCAACTCAAGAATAGAGTTTATCCTACTTTATACATCGTAATATACCTGTTTATTATATGTAATATTACTGCGACTCAGATTTCTGCTTTGGAAGAAATATGAGAAAACTCTATCGGTATATACCACTCTTCACGCGAACGCTGGAGGCCGCCATTATTAAGTTTGCACGGACTACATGAACTAATGAATTTCAATAACACTCATTCAAACCATTGTTAGAAGATGTACAAGTATTCTAACAATGGTTTGAATGTGTGCTATTTAAATGCATTATTGCATGTAGTCCGCGCAAACCTAATAATGGCGGCCTCCAGCGTTCGCGTGAAGAGTGGGATACCCGATAGAGTTTTCTCATATTTTCTTCCAAAGTAGAAATCTGAGTTGAAGTAATGTTACATATAATAAACAGGTATATTACGATATATAAAGTAGGATAAATTCTATTCTTGAGTTGCATTGCCCTTTAATAGAAAGAACACACAAAAAGGGCAATATAGTACCTGTACAGGGTGTAGTCTGTGAAACTTAAAACGACAGCACGCCATGAGCTTCTGATGGTTTGCTTTAAATGATTTTAACAACCTGTTGAACTTCCTTTGTGGGCATGACTATGACTATGGATATCTAATCTAGTAAATTTTCATTATTATACATGGTAACTCATTAGAAACTGACCCCTACACTTCAACTCAAAATAGCATTTGGAGACTGGAGAGCCTTATCCCAGATTAAACGGTTCACTAATTCTTTGATTAATTGATTACGCCCTTCCTGCAAACTTGAATGAGCAAGAGAACGGATAACCAGCATTTATTGACAAACCTTTAATCCTTTGATTTATTGACCATTCTTTTTTTATAAATTGGAAAGTCCATACAATAGAGTTAGCCAATTTAACAAAGAGTTCTCCAACACAAAATGGGTTTTATTTTTTGTTTTTCTGCCTACATCCTGCGCCATGCCTGAATTTCCCACAAACTTTTTTAAAAATAAATGAGAATGAACATATAGCACACACATGTTCATGTAAGGCTTTTCCCACAAACTTGAATGCATGAGCTCTAGGATGACCATACGAATAAAGAGCAAGCTTGTAAACATCGACAAGCTTTTAATCCTTTGATTGATTATTCATTTTTAACTTTAAAACTAAAAGGTCATTTAAAGACCACCATATGCCATCAAAAATGTGTATCGTGACCACATAAGGGCAACTCCAGCGTCACGGACATTACAAACAGACAGTATTTTCATGACTTTCCAATGCCACTACTAATTCATACCTCTACCTAATGTCTAACTTTTATTTTGATTACAAAGCAATAGCCTGGTTAAGTATGCAAAAACAGTTTCAGAACATTTATCCAATTCGTTACTGAGTAATTCTGCAAAATGTGCGCCGTCACGGACATTACATTTTTTGGACATGACTTTTTGCATACATATACATCTTTGCAAAAATCTGTGAGTTCTGAGACCTCACAAAGGTGATTTAGGTATTCAATTATAGACAAGGCAATGATGAATTGAATCCAAGTTGGATTTTGCGAAACGGGCCAGGTATATGTGATCTAGACAACAAAACGTTGCGTCACGGACATTACATTTTCAGCGTCACGGACATTACAGTTTGTCCGGAGGATTTGATTAATTAAAAAATATACTTTAGAGCACTCAAAAGACTGAAATTTTAATCTGAAAAGGTAATTTGATTATCAGTCATCAAATTTGGTGCCTTAAATAATAAAAATACCAGAAAATTTGGAAAATATAAGGATTTCCCTGAAATTTGCACAGGGTAATCCCATGTGTGGAGTTTCATGTATGGTTTCCGTTTCTCCTTTAAGGAGACACCCGAGAATTAAAAAAATCATGTGAACTGAAAGATATAATCATAGGATCATGTTGTATGGAAAAATAATCCAGAAAAAATCAATAGGATTTGAAATAGGGCCAATTGTTTTTTTGAGTTCATGTCCACTTTTTCGTGGAATTGCCCCTAAGGGAAACAAAAAAGGTAGGCCACTGTAGACAGTAGACCGTAACATTGTTTTCCTATTTAGTGTATCACACTTGGTGGCCACTATAGACAGGTTGGCTGCTAAAGACAGGTAGCCACTATAGTTTAAGACAGGTTTGCCTGTACTACAGAGTTAGCAAATTGAACATCTTCATGACACAAAATGGTAATCCTTCAAAGTTTTTTTTTCTGCACCCTACCAAGCTTTCCCACAAACTTGCATAAGAGGACCAAACAGGTAATCTATCGACAAACTTCTAATCCTCTGATGTATTGATCATTCATTTCCTGGTAACTTGAAAGTGCATACATGTACATGTAACAAAACAACCACATTTGACTCATTGACAAAGCTCCAACACAAAAACATAATCCAAGAGGATTGTATTATGTTCTAATTCAGTAGTACTCATTTTGTTTAATAGACATTTGTTTCAGACCACGTTCATGAAGTCCAATGTTCATGGCAACTGACTGACACACACAAAAAACAATCTTACTTATTCCAGTCAGGGCTTCGGTTGTAGAAACTAGTAGCCTAGAAATCAGTGTTGTATTTCTCACGATGGATGTAACGGCCAAGCGACAAACCTGTACCCCTTTTCAGCAAACTTTGAGAAAACAACCGTACAAAGCATGTACACACCGAGAAGCGAGGACTGAGAAATTTGCAATCCTATGATTTATTGATAATTCATTTCCTGAAAGTACACATGCCTGTATGAAACCACTATGCAGAGTTGGCAAATTGAACAACAAATCAACACCAATTGTTATACCTACAATGTATTATAATTCACACATACTGTCTATTACTGTAAAACTTGAATGGGAGAAGAAAAAAAATGATACAAAGCAAGCTAGTGTGTCAATATTTACAAACTTTAATCCTTTGGTTTATTGATTATTTGTGCCTTGTTATTTATTGACATTTCCATAAACTTGAACGTGTGCAAGAAGGCAACTGTGCAAACGCAGTAAATTACAGACTTGGTCTTAGTTTATATAGTGCAGACATGATTCACCTGATTGACCTCATCAACACAACAGCCTTGTACATTGTACTAGGCTCCTTGAACCAGATCTAAAACGTCCTTGCTACATAGTTGAAAACACTTGAATTTGACTGGCTTCTACAAAAATAGACCAGTTGTATCATTAGATGTCCTCATTGATATTACAAAGACATAAATATTGTGCATAAAATGTACCAGTTTTTTGTCTGCATAAATGCTATTCCTCTGTGCTAATATACTTTATAACTAGATGGATCTTCGACTGCGCGCAGTCGAAAATTATGCCTCCGCTATCACGCGATTTTAATATCCTGAATTAATTTTTTTCTCATATATTTCAAGTTCTGTGACCTTGACCATATGACCCCAAACTTTGATGGCTACATTGGCTCCCGAAACATTCAGGTACCAAGTGAGATTGAAATCTGACATTTAGTTCTTGAGATTTTGCCATTACAAGCTTTTTTGCATATATATTGTGTCCTGTGACCTTGACCTTTGACCTCATGACCCCTAAATCGAATCCGATCATTGCCACCCAGATGTGTACACTCGTACCAAGTTAGAAATTGATCCGTCAACCGGTTCTTGAGATATCGCGAGAAAGAGGCATTTTTTCACATATATTGAGTAAGCCTGAGTCATGTCGGAATTTTTTTGTTCCGGAATCCGCCGGTGTTGTGCCGGTCGGAATCCGGTGTTCCGATAAAAAAAAAAAACCTGCCAATGTCACGGAACGAACACGCACCAGAAGGTCCGCCACAGCTTCGGCAGCGCAGGCAGGCCCCGCGCCGCGAAACAGGCCAACTCAACTGCCCTGACCCTGCAAGCCGCACTCTTAAAAAGTGACGAAAAGGAACGAAAATGCAAGATTATTACGACCGCACCCATTCTAGACTATCTCTTATTTTACTTACATGTACATGTTTGGTTGGCTTTTAAAACAAATACGAGAACAAATACCTGCAAAAACAGCAAAAGAATGCGCCGATTATATCTAGGACATTTTCTAGCTCGCTTGAACCTCTGATGAACTGAAGCTAGCACGCACCCACGTTGCCAATTTGCGAATGGTGTACGTGTATGATACGCATACTACATGGTATATATTATCGCAGCCCAGAAATTGGCAACGATCGCAAACTGATTTGCACTTGCTGGCTTTGTTCAACCGCTTATTGAAAGTCGCTCGCGTACATGCACTTGGAGTTTTGAACGTATTCATCGTACGCTTTCTTCCTGCGCTCTAATATCAATACTCTTGACTTTCGCGCTTGAGTCAATCACCCATATGTTTGCATGTGCCTTTCAGCGGCGTCGCGGGCTGCGATTCCGTCTACATGGTCTATAGCAGTAGCTTCAGATACAGAGCGCAATACAGACAATACGTAACCCACAGACTTGTACAGTATTCAGCTCTATGAGAAACTACAGTACAGTATAGATAGAGTACGAGAATCGCCATTCACAGAAAACAATGAACAATGTCAATGCTTCACGAAACTGTCCAAGACCCTATCATTTACGATTGGTATTTGGTAAGATTGAATAAAACATACATGATATTATTAAGATATTCAGAAAAAGACTATTTTCTATGTATTTACATTGTTTCATCGGAATACCGGAATGGAGAAAACAAAACCGGAACACGCACACACCGGACGGATTCAGGTATTCCGTCCGTTCCGACCCAGGCTTAATATTGAGTCCTGTGACCTTGACCTTTGACCCCATGAACCCAAAAATGTATTCAAATCATAACCACCCCAATATGTACACTCATACCACGTTTGAAATTGATCCGTCAACCGATTCTTAAGATATCGCAAGAACAAAGCATTTTAGCACATATATTGAGTCTTGTGACCTTGACCTTTGACCTCATGAACCCCAAAATCTAATCAGATCATTGCCACCCTAATATGTACACTCATACTAAGTTTAAAATTGATCCGTCTACCGGTTCTTGAGATATCGCGAGAACGAGGCATTTTTGCATATATATCGAGTCCTATGACCTTGACCTTTGACCTCATGAACACTAAAATCTAATCAGATCATTGTCACCCCAATATGTACACTCATACCAAGTTTGAAATTGATACGTCAACCGGTTCTTGAGTTATCGCGAGAACGAAAACGGGACGTACGGACAGACGTACGTACGGACGGACGGACGGACAACCCGAAAACATAATGCCTCCGGCCACTTTGTTGGCGGAGGCATGAAAACATATAAGTGTTCTACCCCATGCCGTGTCATAAACATGAATAATATTTCCATCATAATTGAATACGTAAGTGTAAACTGTACTACATTGTTCATACTGATAAGATGATAAGACACAAATATTATACATTCTTCCATGTGTACACACAAAGTACAAACCAAAAATATAAAAATGCAGACTTTCTTTCTTACTTTCCCCACGTATATGTTGATCAATCCAACAATAAAATGTCCAGAGTATGAAGGTAAAATTACACCACGCAGCTAGCTCGAAGGATATTGTTTTTAGTCAAAAATTTTTTTTTTAAACAGTAGATAAAATGATGTTGTGCAGGTATCATAAAGGATGATATTATTGTTTGGTTGCAAAGAAAATCCAACAAGAGTATATAAGTAAAAATTACATCATGAAGCTCGCTCAAAGGATGATATTGTCTTTTGGTTGTAAATAATTCCAACAAGAGTAGATAGATATACACCAAATTTATTAAAAAGTACAACAAACAAGTTCTATACTCGTGACAAAGCCAAAGGCAATCCCTCAAGAAGACATTTGATCCACACCAACATCGTCAAGTTGCATTACTTGTAGTATATTGTCTGCGGTCTCAGTACAAACTCCAGTCTCTCTAGTCTCTACATATTAATGGAGGTTGGCATTGCATCGCATCACATAAAAAGTCTCCACAAGTTTCACATCTCATTATTCTTCATTCATAATGCAAATCAGTCACGTTATATTATCACGGCTAGCAATCAGGCCTCAAAACCGAAACCCTCATTTGATACAATTATAGTTATATTGGTAGAAAATGAGACAGTTATGACCATATGAACCTTTTTTATTATACTTTTGAAACAAAATGTTGTTGTTGTTGTTTTTCATCATTAAGCTTTCTTACATCTCTACAGGAATTAGTATTCACTTTGTCAATCAGTAGCTAAATGTAATTGACACTTTGAATACAATTTGATTTTTTTTATTGCATCATTTTTTAGCATGTACATGTATTCTAAAGGAACTCAAGACTAGTCCTGAACAGGATAATTTAATGCATTTCCAATAAAATAAAATAAAATAAAGACCAAAACAGAATTATTCTGAGAGAGATTAATTGTACTGTTCAAGATACAAGAGTTATTACTTTAAATAGTAAACCATTATGACATTTCTTTGAAAGATTTGTTGTTGTTGTTGTCGTCATCATCGTCATCTTCGTTGTTGTTGTTGGTGTTGCTGTTGTTATCGTTTTCCCTTACACAAGTCCTACCTACCTACTTTCAGTATTCTTCACAATGTCAATACAACTCAGCACAGTAAGGTATTTCATACATATCACAAGAAATACAATTTCATAAATTGTGCACCCCAATTCTAAGCGCAATAAATGTGTGCTGTTGCCACAATAGAGTAGATTGGTGGTCGTTTAATTTACAAGGCCCTAATGACACAACTTTTAAATTGGTCCCTCTGTTACAAGCATAGTGGGTTGATGTGTTAGTAAATTTGAAAGTTGACTTGATGAGAAAATAATTGGATACAAGATTTTGATGGAAAGTATGGATTTATCGAAATTGAATTTAAGTAATACAAATTTAGGAAATTGTACGACAAAATAACATTGGCCAGGAATAAACATGATCAGGATCCCACAAGCAATGGGTTAATTTCATTAAAAATTATAATTTTGCAAATAATCCTTGAAACCAAAACACAAACTAGATGCATGCTGTATTAGGCTGTAGGATAATGTTGGGAGAAAGACTCATTTGTATAACACTTTGCTTTGTTTTGTTTTGTTTTGTTTTGTTTTGTTTTGCTTTGTTTCCATGTAATTTTTTTGTCACAATCTAACTAGTTTCACACTCTTGCAGTCTCGATCGGTGTTCACTTGAGATTTCTTTGCAATTCAACCCAATTACATTGTTCTGATCTTAGTATCTGATGGAAACTCATATTTGTAGATAATTTGTTCTTTTCTGACTATTATACTTCATAGAAACTGTTATAATGTAAACTAAAGTTTTCAAAATAAACAAGTAACAATACAAGTTGCAGATATGATACAAAAATGCTAGCATTTACCCTTAGAAAGAGAATGGCTAAATGTAACTGAGACAGACCAGTCCACTAAAACAAACATTACGTAAATCGTCTACATAGAAGACTAGTTAGTGTATATATTTGCAACTTGATGGAAACTCATTATATTTCATGGTAAACTTGTGTTTTTGTTATTTCAGTCTATTAAAATGAACACGTAGTTTGATCTAAAACTTCTGCATGGTTGTCATATTCTTCTCCATCAAATTATTTTGGGGGAACACTCTTCATTTTTCTCATTTTCCAATTAGGTTTTTTTTTAAATTGTTTGTGTCCAATTATTTGGGGAGGGCACACACCCCTCATTCACACCCCCCTCCCCCCTCCCACCCCCTTCGCACTCTATGCCACCAAAGAGTTCCATGACACTACCTCACGAAATGTAGAACGAGTTTCAACTTGCAATAATTAGCTGAATAAAGGATAAAAATTTGCAAATTTATAGCTTCATTATTCAGATAATTAGTAGCCAAGACTGTAGTCGTAGATGATGCTATAAACACTATCAGTAGATGTACTTAGGTGGATATTCATCTCCCTGACTCCCACGCTAAATATGCATTGGTAATTAAACAGTGGCGTAGCATGGTCAGACTGATTGGGGGGGCACGGAAATTATTTGGGGGCAGACCGTATTTCTTTGTTTTTTCAAAAATGTTACTCAAGATATGTTTTCATTTTTGTTTTTTTCTTCAAATTATTGGGGGGCACAGGCCCCCCCCCCCCCTCCCCGTAGCTACGCCAATTATCAAATCATCTAATTGCAGTGGAAAACCCCAGGATAAATCGATCTCCCACGCTAAATATGTAATTTGTGAGATCTCGTATTATCTTACTGCTTACAACAACAAAAATCTAAAATAAGTTGTTTATTGCCATGATACTGCCCTAGAGCTGGGAAATATATAAAATTGTTACAACTCAAACATTAATATGCATGAGAAATTAACAGGATATCTCCAGACATCCCATGCTCAATGTGTTATTTAAAATGTTTCTATCAAGCTGCATTTAGTTATCTGGAAAAATTGTCCATAGCATAGAACTATCCTGAGGCCGACAACTACCAGAAAATGCATCTCTGCTGCTATGATAATTACTATAGCACTGCGCAATGATCACCTCCCTCGCATTTCACGTGTTAATTCAAAATATTTCCATACATTTTCAAGTATAGACTAATAGAGGCAGCTCTGGGGCTCTTGATATAATGGGACAAAATGAAACAGAAATTATTTTGTTACCATGGAATTGTCCATTATATTATGTAGATCTATGATGAATGTATATGAGCTACCGTAACCATGTACAGTTGGATACACTACTTGGGTTAGTCTCCCAGACATGCTAAATGAGTAATTGAATATTTGTTCATATAGTGCACGTTAATAGACCTGTAGGTAACTGACCCAAGTCACCCAACCTCAAATTAAACAGGGCACAGATCTGTAGGATTACTGAAAGACTATCGCATACAATGAGTATTCAGCAACTCTGCTCCTGATTTCCATAATTACAAAATATATCAAGGGAGGAAAAGTATAATAAGTAATAGTTTTACCCTCATGAGAAATAAGTATACGTAATAAAGTACTTTTATATAAAACTGCTAATTAATATTAACTTTCCATCCTAGTGTTATGTAATAGTAGTAGTCAACACCCCACCCTCATTCTCAGGATATTAATATCACCCAATATGCCCCACCTAGATTATATCACAGCCTGTAGTATACCACTCTCACTGAAGACACCAGGGCCCCATTGCAGAAAGAGATTGTAAGTTACAATTAATTATAAGTCAGATCATATGTTCTAAATGCGCAAATCTGAGTGGTTGAAACGCGAAAAATGTTCTGACTTACAATTAATTGTAACTTACAATCGATTGTATCTCTTTCTGCAACAGGACCCTGAACTTATTTAGATAACGCACTTCTCTATGTGATAACAAACCCTCTGCCCAATGTTTAGTAACTTAATCCTTAATCCCAGCCAAGTAAACACCTAAGTTTATGTGATGTCTCTAAAACAAGACTTCCTGTCTCCCTCCAAATAAGCCCCCTTGTTTGATTCTAGCGAGAACCATGAACCTACATGCCAGAACTAAGATCCTTCCCCTAAACAGCTTCTAAGTATTAGACCATCACTGAACTATCACTTATTTCGCCTCGCTTTACATGCACATCTCGTGTGTTATTCTATCACTATCTAGACTATGTGACAACTCTGATAGACTGATACGCCAAAGTTTGGAGTTAATAAACACTCTTTAATACTCTGCATATATATCTCCCCTTGTTGCTTCATGTATGTACCTTTCCTATCACCAATCCCAACACAACACTAGTGAAATAAAACAAATACTTGAAAAACATAATATAAAGCTGAAGCACAATTATATGGGTAAGTTTATTGTGAGCTCTGCAAAAGAGTCTTTAAAGCAATTCACATGTACATGTATGTAACCATGTCTCAATATATGAGTGCCCCCCCCCCCCCTTCCTGGGACAGTGCCCTATGTCAATGATCAAAATTAGGACAGGCCCCCTGGGGCCACTAAAAATTAGCTTTTGGCCACCAAATTGTATTGCTGCTCAATACCCCTGGCCCGAATTGGCAACTAGATGTTTTTCTTTGTTTGGGGCCACCAGATTCAGGGTTTGGGACACAAAAAATGTGTAAAATCTTGCTTTGGGGGAAATAGTTACTAATAATTAATTACGAATAGCCATTTTGTAGAATGTACTGATAATTACCTGGGTAGTCATCTCCCATGCTAAAGGTGTAAATCACAATTTCTCCATTGGCTGCTAGGGTGAATCCAAATGTGTTCTTGCTTTTCTCAAAACCTGCAAGACAGAAAGAAATACAATTTAATAACATTTAATTCCTTGTTGACCATACATTGCGAGACAAACGAATATCACTAGCGATATTATTTTCAACATTTAAAAGGGTTAACAACTTTTTGGCCCGGTCAGATATCAACGGATATCGGAAACGTATGCCCAACGAATAGACAATTTGCGACATTAAATTATCCGGTGATGAAAGTCGTCTCCATTGCTTCATGTACAAGACATAGAACAACGTACATCACCGGACAAGGAACGGACAAGAAACGTATAGAACGGATGGAAAATTTAGCTCTCCGTTTGACATCCGTTTGCGCAATCCGTTGATATGTGACCGGGCTATAAAGGGGACCACCATGCAAAGAGCAACACAGGCTTTAATGTTTGGTAATGTTGTGCCATCAATATCACATACCGTAAAACTCCGTGTATAAGACGCACTTTTTTCCATCGGAAAATTTTCAAAGTGGGGGGTGCGTCTTATACACAGGTACAGCCAAAAAAAAAAAAAAAAAAAAAAAAAAAAAAATTTTTAATGCATATTAAACTGGTCTAGGGCATGACAAGAGCTTGATATAAGGGGGAACATTTATCAAAATATACCTTTTTCCTACATAAATTATAGTGGTTAGCAAAACAAAATGCAAGTTTTTAAGCAGTAACACTGCTACTAATTGAATATTCAGATATTCATGAGTAGCAGCACTCATTTAATATTCAATTTTCTAAACAGTGGTTATACATTTTTCTCAACAAAAAAGTTATTAATGAATGTAGTATTTTGCATATGTAATGAGCATTGCTACCTCATGAATATATGAATATTCATGAAAAAAAAATTTAATAGAAAGTTGGGGGTGCGTCTTATACACGAGTGCGTCTTATACACGGAGTTTTACGGTAGATGTTCCAACACTTTACAAAGGGTTGTGTTAGGCTATTCATAAATAATGCAATTAACTGCTCGAAACCTAACAGGGACTTTGGTTCTGTGAGTGTCTAGCGCCAAACATCTGCGAGTGTGTCAATTCTATATTTCTATGTTTGGATAGAACATGTACGTCCTAGACAAAACGGACTGTACCGTATTGCATGTTGCGAGATGTACATTAGCTTACTGTTGTGTACAGGGCATATTTAGCGTGTATCATAGAGTACGGTAGTGTATATTGTGTATCATGCATGTATTATTGTGAACATGTGGGCAACGCACAGCACTGTTTGGGCCGCTCGCTCGCGCGCATGCACACGCGGTATATTTAGCATGTAAAAGTCAGATGATCGAGCTGAATTCGAGAGTTGATCTGTAGCAGTCGTGCGAGCCAGAGGTGCATTTGAGTAGCGGCGGCTAGGCTGTGGTCGATGCCCCACAGGCGTGCTACGAGGGTGTACTTGTGGAGAAGCACTGGCGTAAATCTGTTCGGAAAGCACAATGCATTGGGGGGTCGAGCAATTGTTCACAAACCGTTTGTGAACAATTGCTCGACCCCCCAATGCATTGTGTTTTCCGGACAGATTTTACGCCAGTGTGGAGAAGATATATATATATATGACTGGATCGGGCGAGAATAAAGGCCAGTGCCACTATAAAGGCAAACCTATGTGTGCTGTGTGTGATTTCGGCCGGAGGTTATGTCTGCTGTGAGTCCCTAGTGTGTCCAAAGAACTAAACGGGTGATGTTGGGTGTGTCTAGTGACTGGAAGTGGTCGGAAAGGAGCCGGAGTGGATATGCGTTGCAATAATAATAAATAATGGTGCCATGGGTACTTATATAGTGCACGTTACGTCTTTCAATGCTCGCGGCACATCACTATTATTACCCCGGTCATCGGGATACATACTGCAATCAATCCAACACACAACATGCACATGTTCTACTCCCTGAGGAGCATTCTAGCCAGGCAACCTCGTAGGTGCACACAGTGCTAAACTGAGCTGGGGTCATTGGTCAAATTTTCTGTTATGTTTTCCAAGTGCCTATAGATTACTCATAATCATATATACGCACAACAAGCAACAATTCAAATTGGTGCAGCTAAACATGAAGATGTCTCTAACTTCCAAGGGATCAAACTAGCCAAGTTATAGACCTATAGAGGCCCAACAAATTCATATTCATTGGACTGAAGTCTTCTATTTTGAGGCTGAGACACTCCAAACAGAAGCGTTCTGTAATTATAGTAAGAGCTACATAGTAACAGCTTGCATTTAAATGCAAACCCTGTGACTGATAGCAGAGCTGAGTATATACAGGGTGGCCCCCAACAAACGTAACGGGGCACTCCCCAAAATATAGTAACACAATGATTATGCCCATCGGATAGGGTTTTTTCCAATGAAAAGCAGTACCAAGAACAGTCATTTCGGTCGTTTTTTTTTTTTTTTAGGGCGCTGTGAGTGACACCATGTTAGGCAAGGCTCGACACTCGCACTGGCCCAGTGGCCCGGGGCCAGTGAAATTGCACTTGGGGCCAGCAAAAATCTATAAAAGTCATATTTTGGTGGCCCGATCGGGCATGCAGATTTTTAACCTGCATTGACAAAATGAAAGAATCTTGTTTTCTTTCATGTCTTGCTTCATCTGTAATCAAAGGTTTGATTAGGAAAGAGTGATATTTTGAATAGTAAAAAGCTTACTCATGAAATAGAATTTTGGGGCCAGTAAATTTGAAACTAATTTGAATTTGAATTTGAAAATTATCTTTCGTGCCACCGGAATAGGGGAAGAAACTATTTTACTGGCCCGACCGGGCCACTGACTAAAAAGGTGAGTGTGGAGCCCTGTGTTAGGTTCCCATTTTTGTCCATTTTTACCAAGTCAGTGCCTGATAAATCGGACTTACTGCACATCATAGTATTTTCTCGGCACACAGCTGAATGCACACTAACAATAGCGCGCGTATTGCTCGTTGTTCAATGCTATGACGGGCAGTAAGTGCGATTTATCAGACACTGACTTGGTAAAAATTGACAAAAATGGGAACCTGACATGGTGTCACAGCGGCCTAAAACAAAAAACTACACAACCAAAATTACTGTTCTTGGTATCGTTTTTCATTGGAAAAGACACCCTATCTGATGGACATACCATTTCGTTACTATATTTTGGGAAGTGCCCCGTTCCGTTTTTTGGGGGCCACCCTGTATGTGACCGGCTATAGGAAAACCCTTCTTTTGTAGGTAATTCATGTTTTGAAGAAATGGGCAGTTTATGTTCTCATAATGGGCCGTATGCATAAAAACAAGCAATTGCTTATAAGCAATTGCTTTAAGCACAAGCAAGAGCTTGTCAAGCAAAAGATCAAGTTCAAGCAATTGCTTGAATACATATGCACAAGCTTTTGCTTGTGCTGAATCCTTTTGCTTGCACTGCCTAAGCAATTGCTTACGTGTTGGACAAAGGATCGTTACGGTTGTGCGAACATCGCACTGCAGGACAACAATGCTTCGTGCCCGACCTGGCAGCACAGATCATTAGGGGGTTTCTGTGCAGATCGATGGACGAAAATTGCTGTAAAAAGTCTAAAATAACAGAAATTGTATTAAATATGAAATCACAACATAACATCTGAAATAAGGAGCTCGTAATCATCCTGAAACGGTATGAAAATTTGATCCTTAAACGTGAATGCCCTGAGTAAGCAAGAGCTCAAGCTGTTCTGGATGTGCTTGAAAAAACGCAAGCAATTGCTTATCAAGACAAGTAAAAGGTTCGTTTTATGCATACGGTTTCAAGCAATTGCTTGTTTGGTAA